>JAJKFI010000062.1:5312854-5327887 GCA_029204185.1 Lerista edwardsae
AGAGAGAGAGAGAGAGAGAGAGAGAGAGAGAGAGAGAGAGAGAGAGAATATAATATATTAATTATAAGGGTGGATTAAGCTATTAAGGTTCCTTGGACTGGGACACTCTCTCTCTCTCTCTCTCTCTCTCTCTCTCTCTCTCTCTCTCTCTCTCTCTCTCTCTGTGTGTGTGTGTGTGTGTGTGTGTGTGTGTGTGTACGCGCGCGCATGGCAAATTGTCTTGGTCCATGTTGAGCCCAGTTTTGTCTCAGTCAGGCCTTTTCTTCCTGGGTGTTTTTAATTGCCTTGGCTCCAACAGCTATAAATCCAAGGGAGGGGGAACAATTTCCAATATATCAAGCCGTGCGTCAGCCCATAAAAACAGATTTGCCAGCCACAGCCACAGCCAAATGAACAATGGTATGGACTGGCGCACTTTTCGAGAAAGTCCACCACTATTGCTAAAAATGGAACAAAAACATATAGCAGCACACGTTGCTTGGGGTTTTTTTTAAGAGCACATTGAGCCCTCACTACTATCACATTCACCCTCCTGCTCTTTAGAATGAGTGCTGTGTAGTTGGAACCCCATTCAGTCATTCCTGCATGTGTACTTAACTGTGTGAGGTTCAGCCCAGCTGGTTCAGGCTAAAAGCCCATCTAGTCCAGCTTCCTGTATCTCACAGTGGCCCACCAGGTGCCTCAGGGAACACACAAGACACCTGCATTTTATTGCCACTCCCTTGCACCTGGCATTCTGAAGTAGCCTACTACTGAAGTAAGGAGGTTGTACCACCCATCATGGCCTGTAGCCCACGATGGACTTTTCCTCCAGAAATCTGTCCAATCCCCTTTTAAAGGCATCTAAGCCAGATGCCATAACCACCTCCTGCGGCAAGGAGTCCCACAGCTTAATTACCTGCTGGGTAAAAAAGTGCTTCCTTTTATCTGTTCTCATTCTCCCAGCACTCAATTTGAGTGGATGTCCCCTGGTTCTGGTGTTGTGACAGAGGGAAAAGAACATCCCTCTATTGACTCTCTCCCTCCCATGCATAATTTTGTACGTCTCAATCATGTCCCCCCCCCTCAGGTGCCTTTTTTCTAGACTGAGAAAAAAGATGCTGGGATGTTCTGGCCCTGCCTACGTCGCAGTTTCTCTGCTGACTTTCCCCCTCATGCCCCTGGGCGCCCCAACGAAAGCTGAGATTGTCCCAGTTTTAGCAGCTGTGCCTATCTAAAAAAAAGAAAAATCTAGAATCAAGGGATTGGGAAAAGTCTGCGTCAATAAGAACTATCCCTGGTATGAGAACGTGATCATGCAAGCTCAATATTTGCTTTCTCCAAATAAAACAAACGTAATGTGAACATCTGTGAAGAGTTAGCGGTTGGGTAAGCTAGTGCACCTCTTTTTCTTCTTTTTCTCATGGTGGAAAATACCTTGGCCATATTTTGAGGGGAGTCTGCTAGCAGTTCAAAAGCATTTAAATGCAAGTAGATAAATAGGGACCACTTCGGGGGGACGGTAATGGCATTCTGTGCGCTACGGCATATAGTCATGCCGGCCACATGACCACGGAAGCTTGTCCTCGGACAAAACACTGGCTCTTCGGCTTAGAAACTTAGAAACTCTTCGGCTTAGGAGATGAGCATCGCCCCCTGCAGTCGGTCACAACTAGACCATTCGGTCGTGGGGAAACCTTTACCTTTTACCTGCTAGCATCTTTGCACACCGATTGTGCAAATCAGGGCGCCATCCTAACATGGAATGAGGGTGGCACGGTTAGGCCAGCAAAGTTTGGGAGCTGTAGTAGGGGGTCTTTGCATCTTCCCAAGCCTGTGCCATGTTGGGGAAGGAAAAGAGAGGCACTGGATCCCTGGGTAGGGAGCTCAAATATTTGTGGCTCCAGGAGCCTGTCGGGATCTCCTTGATGTGGCGCAGGTATGTGCCACAGTCACCCAGGGACCACAGCTGCCTTTTATAGGCTTGCGTCTTTTACAGTTCTCCAGGGAGCGCATTAACTTGGGAATGCAGCAGGGTCTCCTTTCAGCTGGCAAGGCTCCAACGCTCTGCCTCGGAGCTGTCTCGGAGCAATATAAATGCCAGCTTTGGAAAGCCTTTCAGCTCACACCCATGTCTGGAAAGAACCTGTCTCTCAATTTCCGAGGCGGCGCTGAAATGGGAGCAAGACGCAGAAAGCGGAAGAAGCAGTGCATTCAAAGTTGTCTCACGCACAGTTTGTGCACATATAGTTACCATGTTGTAGAAAGTGGAAGTGGGGAGTCTTCGCTCCATTATGCTCCAGCCAGGCAGATTTGGTGGAATTATCAAAACTCTGATGCTTCTAATAGAAAGTACACTTGTGGCTTAGTGCTCGTCATTCTGTACACAAAAAATGAGCACAACAGACAAGGAGGTGATTTCTACACACTTGGGGGATTTCCCTGGGCTTGTGGAAGCAGATACGTTTGTAAGCGAAAAGAAAAAAGAACAGGAAGCCCACCCTCCATGCAAAAACCAAACAGGTTGATGTGGACTGAGCATGCTCAGTGGCCAGGGCTGGTCCAAAGTCTCCTCATGTCTGAGGTGGTGTGCCAAAGACCGCCTCCTTTTTCCTCTCCTCCACACTTCCTGCTGTGTTCTGCCTATTCCTTAGAAGTTTTTTAAGAGGACAGACAACTTAAGCACACAACTGAAAAGATCTAAAACCAGAGCGTTAGAGAAAGGGAAGGCTGGCGGTTCCATACAAAAGTGTTTTCTCCCAACAATGTGAACCTAACAATGCGATCTATCACATGACTGATCAGCAGAGGAAAAGTAGAGAAGAGTGCTGGGCTAGAGTATCCCTGCCCCTTTAGGCCTACCACCAGTAGTGTCATTCTATAATGAACAAACGGAACGCTGGGCGGGACTTACTGCCTGATTGGCCGTGCAGTTCTGACGCGTCGCTGTCTCTCCAAGCCCCGCACGGGCACCCCTGGCCTCGGAGGGGGTGCCCGCTTGCCTGGGGGGCGTGCTAGGTGCTGCAGAGAGCCGCGGAGGGGCGCGCAACCCGGAAGAAGCCCCCGCGGCGAAACGGCAGGCAGCGACGCGTCATGGGCTCCCTGTCAATCACAGGGTAAGTCCCGCCTAGCGTTCCGGTAGTCTATTACTGAATGACACTACTGCCTACCACTGTCTTTTCCTCCAACTTCCTGTTTTGCTCCATTCCTCTCTTCCTTTGACATCCAGGAAGAAGGAGGACAGCTGGTCACCACTGAATAGGGGCATGGCATTTGATGTACCAATTCTGGTGCCAGGAAGTCATGGGCTACCTGATGCTTAGATAAGACAGGTGGATGTGGCAGGGCAAAGGCAAGGTAACGGCACTGGAAAGATCAGCTCAGGCTGCCAGTCTGAAATAGCTCCTTATCTCCTTTGCTCTCACTCGAAAGGTTTTACATTCTCACTGCCGATGTGGGAAATGCAAAAGCCAATTTAAGCTTTGGGTGTGAAAACGTGCCTTAGACCTGAGAGTCTCAGAGCCAGTTTACAAGGATCAAAATGAGGGATGATGCTGAACTGTGTGGCATCCGACACTCACACTGGATTTTGGGATTCCATTTGGGACAGACCCCCTAGATTTGAATCTGGAGCCCTTAATTTGTTTGCAGAGCCTGAGCGGGTTCTGCAGGGTTCCAGAACAACCAGAAGGTTGTTGCATATACCCATCATGGCTTGTAACATGTGATGCACATTTCTTCCAGAAAACTGCCCAATCCCCTTTGAATCTAGGCAAGGAGTTGCACAAATTAATTACACGCTGGGTCAAGAAATACTTGCTCTTGTCTGTTCTAACTCTCCCGACACTCAATTTTCCTGGATGTCCCCTGGGAGTGCCTGAATGGAAGATGTTGATGGGTACCAGGTCTCATATGTGAATCACTCATTCAGGAACAGCTTCGGGACTAGGGAGAACTAATGTCAGGGGAAGGAAAAACGCACTCAGTCAGGTTAACAGTCAGTACTGCTAGTCGGCCAGTTATCTTGCAGCTCTTTGTGCGGAGCCAAGAATTCAGGAGACCAGCCACTCTGTAATAGGTGCCAAGGACCCAGGCTTTTGTGAAACAGGTCAGTGGCTGATTATCCTGAAAATGCAAGGAAGTCGCTCTGAACGAGACATGCCATTCCTGCTTGCCAAATTCTTGTAGATCTGAGGGAGGGGCTGAGTTTAGAGTGCAAGGAGACTCCTCTCCCTCCCTCTCTCTTGGGTGGTCAGTGAAAGAACAATGGCCAAGTTGTACTGGCAGTTTCTGGGGGACCCAGAGAGAGACTTGATCTGTTTGAAGCCTGAAGCTGCAAAAGAAGCGGAGACCGGGAACTGAGACAGGCTAGGCAGCCAGCAATACTTAGCACCTACAAAAGATGCCCAATGGACTCCTAGCCTAGTCTTGCTTTCAGAAGTGCTCTGTTAACATCCATTCCAGGGCTCAATCGACGTAGTTTGGAATAAAGCAGATCTTTCGAAGACCTTGTATCAAACCTCCAATGATTTTGACTCCCAAGGAAGCCAGGACCCCAAATGATGCTTCACCCGTAGAACGTTTCACTGCACGTGAGTGGGGTGCAAATAGGTGGGCCACTTGAGCACCTTACTCACTGAGAAACAAAGTCAATGAAGCCAGGCAGGATAGACTGTAGTCCCAGAATCATCAGCAAGGGGAAGGGGAGGGGCTTTAGACCAGTGGCAGAGCCCCTGCTTTGCATGCCGAAGGTCCCAGGTTCAATCCCAGGCATCTCCAGGTACGGCAGAGCAAACGTCCTGCCTGAAACCCTGGACTGCTACTGGCAATAGTCAGAGGTGTCACTGGGGTCAATGTCACAACAGTGAGAAGCCTCATTGCACCACCCCCATGATAGACCTCCTTTAGTACAAAACCATTCAGAAAAAAATTACAATCTTGCATGCACAGCCTAAATGCAGTGGCACCAGTAGGTGTAACCCCCCCCCCCAACTTTATTTATTTGAATAGGTAACAGTACAGGTAAACCAACAAATGAGTAACCAACAAAAAACCAGTGGTCAACTTGATGGCACTCACACAGCTGAGTACGAGTTCTAGTATTAGTTCTGATACATGGAAATGAGAGCTGACTCATACTAGCACCTGATTGGTTCCCTGTTCTGTCTTAAAAACACCTCATTGGCTCTTGGAACAATCAGTCTCATTGGTTGGTTTTGAGTTAAGGAAATCCAGTTTTTGTTACATAAGGCATTTTTTTCTGGTTAATTGGCCACACCTTTGGACAGAATATGCTGTTGCAAAAGAGGAAGTTTCCAAAAGCACTTAGAACAACCTCTAGCCGACATGAATAGGATTCAATCCCCTCAAGTCAATGAAATGTTTCTGAATATCCTGGCCCATGAAATCGCTGGTATAAATGGATAATAAACATGTGGGTCATATTTCCTTTTTATCCATTTTTCAATCCTTTGTTATTAACGCAAACGTGAAAGATTGTGGACTATTATTTTCAACTGGGGATGCTTGTAGGTAAGTACCTTTCTGGAATTCAGGGAGATGATTCACAGCCCCTTTTGATCCTGTACTGAAATTTCTGAATATGCAGAGCTGGGGTTATGTGTTTAAAGAGTGCTTTACTTGAAGCACTCCACTGCAAAATCTTGCCTTTGTTGGGCTAACATGATGTTCGCAACAACACACACAACCAAAAAGCAAAAACAGAACTCCTTGTACATTCAGGAGTGCTACTTAATGCGCACTCGTCTCTCAGTCGCAAGAAGAGGTGACATCCTGCTTTCTGCCTGAAGCAGTTTCATTTTGCACGTGGTACCCACAGAAATACACTCACTCCGTATGTGTGTTTGTAATCTACAGCACACTCACCTGCTGTGTCTCTTGATAAGGGGGAGGGGGCACAGTCTGTGTGGCCATCATTGTCAGAGCTGGCGCTGGGGAGACATGTTGCATCATGGGATTGATTCACATCTAGGACCTGTTGGCAGGAGAAGAGGCAGCTTGATTAAAGGACCGAAAGCAGCCCTCTCTCTGAGCATCAAATACAAAGGCAAACCAAACCGCACTAACCCACCATGCAAGGAGAGATGAAGGCGAGGAGCCAGAGACTGGACAAAATCTGCTGGTGAGGTAGGAACAGCTGCATCTAGGAACTTCAGTGGAATTGGGCACTGTAAACCCCCTCCCATCATGGGTTGATCTGGTGGGGGTATCCACCACCTGCCTCTTTCTACTTTCGTGGTACCCAATCTTCCCTCTCCCTGGTTTCAAAAAGAAAGATGGGGTTGGAGTGTAAGAGAAAGTGGGGAGAAAAAGAGCCATGGGCCAGATTAGCAGTGATGTTCAACATTTTTCATCTCACGGCACACTGACATGGTGCTAAAAGAAACAAGACACACCATCAGTTTTTGTCAAGAGATACCATCAGGTTTTGTTTGTTTGTTTTACAATTGACAAGGCACACTGCATAGCCTGTGGGAGTGCATCTCCCCCAACTGCCCTACTAACAAATGACCCTCCTCCAATTCCCTTGGCACACCTGTGGATCATTCACGACACAGAAATGTGCTATGGCACATTGGTTGAAAATCACTGGGGTAGAGTAGCCAAATAAAAAAGGAGAATGTAGTAGCAGTAGCAGTAGTACAGGTGGAGTATCCCTTATCCAGACTACTTGGGACAGGAAGGTGTCTGGATTTCAGATTTGTCTGGACTTTGGAATAATTGCATCAATATAATGAGAAATGCTGCCTCTTGCTCTTTTTCCCTGCAACCCATTTGGGTGTCTGCTGGCCTCTTGGACATTTTTCAACCATGGCACACACCACAGAGCATAGAACTTACAGCCTGTCCCTGCACTGTACGTGGGAATGAGCACAAGGCCTTTTAATGTTTACACTACAGAAAAAAAGTCTTGGATGAAAATGTCTGGATTTTGGAATAGTTCAGATTTCGGATGCTCAAATTAGGGATAACCTACCTGTAATAACAATAATAACAGCAATAAAGTTGCACTTGAAATTGCCATAACAGCAGAGAGCAACTTCCTCAGAGACACTCCTACATGCAATGGTGCCCAAATGGTTCTCTTTCCAAGCAGAAACCTAGTCACTACCGTTAAGATATTAACAGGCCATGTTTGCAGCCTCAATGGCTACATTCACACATGCGGATTTATCATTTGATGTGTGCACTTGCAGTTATACTGTCACATGTGCAACGATCTTTGTACATCAAACACCAGGAGCGAGCGTTCCTCTGACACTGCTTCCAACGCCATTCTGCTCTCGACTGTGTGCATGACCGACCAACTGCACGCCACTGGGTGACGCGTACGAGCTCCCAGCCTGAACTTTTCCAAGACACCCAACAAATGATCAGCTCTGTAATTTTTGTCTCAAGCCTCCTGCTGGAATTAAATATTGGAGCTTCATTGTCCTTCATCAACCAGAGAAAAGTCTTCCAAGTTCCAAGGTTTCTCCTAATTAATATCTAGGGTACCACAGCTCCTCGGATTACTCCCTTAAGACGCAGGCTCAAATTATCTATTCCTGCTGATTCAAAGTTTAATTTTAGCTGGAGTGCCTCCACGTCTGCCTGCCTCAAAGTTGCAGAAATGGTGTGGTATTTTTTTATTTTTTAATCTCTTTTATACATGCAAAACTTGAACTGGATTGGAAGGAGCCAATGCCTGCTAAAGGTTTACAACCAAGAATCTAAACCAGTGATGGCGAACCTATGACACGTGTGTCAAACGTGACACACCACAACATTTGGGGTGACACACCAACAGTCACCAATACCTGACAAAAACTGTGTTTGTTTTACTCATTTTTCAGTTTTGTAATTATTTGGTGTTTCTTTACATAATACATCACGCCACACGTGATTGGGCTGTATTTTTTGTTTAAATAAATGAGTCTACAGAATAGTTTCTCTTTCATTTGGGAGGGGGGTTGACACACCAGCAGAGTCAAGTTAAGCATTTTCTTAAGTATTGACACAGGGACGTGGTGGCGCAGCAAGTTAATCCGCTGTTGCTGGGCTTTCGACCGCAAGGTTAGGAGTTCGAGACTGCGTGACGGAGTGAGCTCCCGTTGCTTGTCCCAGCTCCTGCCAACCTAGCAGTTCGAAAGCACCTAAAATGCAAGTAGATAAATAGGGACCACTTCGGTGGGAAGGTAACGGCGTTCCATGGAGTCATGCCGGCCACATGACCACGGAAGCATGTCCTCGGAGAAAAATGCCGGCTCTACAGGCTTTGAAACGGAGATGAGCACCGCCCCCTACAGTCGGTCACGACTAGACCATTCGGTCGTGGGGAAACCTTTACCTTTTTAAGTATTGACACACCGAGCCCAAAAGGTTCGCCATCACTGATCTAAACCAAGCAAAACAGAGGGAGTGGGGGAGTGGGGAGGGCTTGTGAACGTTACCCACAGGGCAAATGTCAACAATTTCTTACACTAACATAGCCTATTATTCCATTTTTATCCCACTGTTCCTCTACGGAGCTCAGGATAGAGATACACAAACACCCCCAGTCTTCAGCCCCAAAGGACTCAATGGTTTAAGCATATTCCACATCAACATGTGCAAAACACCAGGGCTTCATAGGGTTTCATAGGGTCCAATCCCCAATGCTTCCATTGTTGTCTCTTTCTTTATCCCAAGCCACCCAGAAATTTGACTTGGGCTGTAGTGGTGGCAGCTCCAATTCCCCTTGTCATTTCCACCTAAGAAAATAGGAAGATCCTACTGGATCAGGCCAAAGGCCCATCTAGTCCAGCTTCCTGTATCCCACGGAGGCCCACCAGATGCCTCAGGGCGCACACAAGACAACAAGGTACCTGCATCCTGTTGCCACTCTGCATCCCAAGCTTTTGGCCTTGCTTATGCCTTCGACCCGAGAACGACGGGTCTTATTATTAATAAAGTGCATTTTGAAAACAGGGCTTGGAAAAACAATGCGCTCATTAGAGGAGTGTTCATTAGATCTTGTTGACATTGAACCCATTAGACCAATTAACATTCCATTAAATGGCACGGAGCCTTCCTCAGAGCACCAATGAGTTAATTCGGCATCATGATAATTGCCCCGCCAGCGCCAGGGAGGTGTATCCTCAAACGCCAGAATTAACGGCAGATCTTCCTTCCCAAGAAAAATAAACCAGGGCTAATTGGGAAGTCTCCAGGTGCTGGAGTTCGGCAAAGCAACAGACCCGCATCCTCTTACTGGCAGGGAGCAACACTTTGGCGACTTCAGTGACTTGGACAGATGTGAATTTTGTACTCTCTGCGTCAAGGATGCAAAGCTCGTGGGAAGGGGCAAGCAACTGTCGAAGAGAAAAAGAAGAGGGACCGATTGGGGGGGGGAATTACAATTATCTAAGGAGCAGTGTTGATTTCTGATGTTGCAAAATATGCACCGGCCCATTGTTACCAGCAGAAGAACGACTTTTGACTCCAAGGTCTCATTTGGTTCAAGCCGAGCCTTTCAAAAGGAAAGTCATAAATTCTTCAGAGTTTAATTCATCTCTAGTTAATATAGTGCTAATGAATTCCTGGCCAGGAGCCCGCATAGCTCAGAGGAAAGATAACCGTTACAGTGGCGCTGCAGCTCTCAGTGCACTGACTGGGGGCGCAGGTCCCGTTGAACTCGGTGGGGCTGACTTCCAAGTCAGCATGTTTGGAATATTTGGGGTGCAGGGTCGGATCCTCAGAATTATGAGTGGGAGGAGAGTAGAGCTGCTCGTGCAACTCCAGAAATGCTTGCGCAAGAATGAGTGCGCTGCTATAATAGGTCGGTTGGCCAGCTGTCAGGGCTGACCCTAGACCTCCTAATGCCCAAGATGACATGCCAAATGCTACCTCCTTCCCTGGTGATGTGCACATCTCTGCTCCTCCCACTCTCCAAGGCACTAGCTCAACACTCCCAACCCCTCCACACTTCCTCTGGCCCACCTCTTGCTAGTCCAATCCAGGAAGGAGGAGGAGGAGGAGGAGAGGGGTACCCAAAACCAACCTCCTGCCTGAAGCGACAATGTCAGTTGGCAATGGGCCAACTCTGCCAGCAATTTTTCTGCACATGCAAGAGATTACACGTGCCCTTACACAAAGACCATCCTTGAATTGAGTTGGGTGGCTAGTTTTACAATCACAAAGTAGAATTTTTCAGACCTCTTGCCCTTTACAGCTTGAGGATAACGGGAGGCAGTTGCAAACGGTGTTATTTACTTTACTCAGAAGCAGGGGAATAGCTAATGAAAGTGTAGCCCAGGGTAGGGGGCAATACGTTGCCCTGGAAGTGATGTCACAACAGGAAGTGATGCCACAATTGTATTTTCGTCTTCTCTGGGTTTTTGGCCATAACTCTTGATATGACAGAATAAAGATATTACACCCTGGTTTGATCCATTGCATTCTGCATTCAATCACCTTTCCAATGGTATTTCACATGATGGTATTATTCACACATACTAAGGTTTTCACCATTTTGGCCACTAATGTAAAGCTCAGCTTGTTGCCCCCTAAAGCTTGCTGCATGGGGGCAATTGTACCGCCTTGCACTTCTTTAGCTAAGCCCCTGCTCAGAAGGAAGCCCACTGTGTTCAGTAAGACTTGGGCTGTAAACCTATCTTACTCACAGGAAACCAACACCTCTAAGGAAAACTCATAGCCTACAGAGCTAGGAGCAGAAAAACTTGATTTCCTTCAAACCTTCTTATACTTAGAAGAAAAAAAATGGATGCGTCATTCTAACAAAGAGAAATGGAACAAACCTCCCTCTCCCTCAATTCTTGTAGAAAGGAGGTGTTAAAAGTCAAAACACTATTACGTTTTATCTACTTGGTTATACATTACACAGCAAGGAAAGAAAATGAACCCAGATGGGCAGCCTGTATCAAACAATAGAGAGCGAGGAACGCAAAATCTTTCTGGGGACTGAAATCAAGCTCAACTCAACGCAACTGATAGAATTGTACACGGCCCGGGTTTGGAGGAGCTGTTTTCCTTGGGGTTCTCTTATTGGCGCAATGTGCAAAAATAGAGAGGAAAACCAATTTCCCTGCATGGCGAACTGGTTTTCCCAGCAGAATCCTGCAGTAAAATTTAGTTTTCAGATGACTGGTCTCCGACATATACATCTCATTGAGGGTCAGATTGAATAATACAGAACCATTTGTTTTTAACCATGAATTCTGTTGTGAATGCAGGCTGCCAGAGTTGTCGACGTGACATAAACACAAGGGAGTGAAATGTCACTTTTCTCAGTACAGGGCTCAGATAAATATTTCTTATCAGCTGAAGCTCAGACCCCCACCTGCCTCTCACTACCCCACTGATGTCTGTGCCCTCCCTCTCTCTTCCTTTGCTGCCTCTGAGCCTTTAAATCTGCCTTCTGCAATACCTGAAGGATGGTTCCTCACTTGCTTCAACTACACCTTTTCTGCAAAGCCTTCTGCACCGTATCTTAACTCCCATTCGGCACTGTCACTAAACTAAGCACAAGAAACTGAATTAATTGCCCTTGCTTTCCCTGTCTCCAACCTCATCAATGCCCTTGTGTCAATATCCAGATCAGGGGTGTCAGACTCATTTCATATAGTGGGCCGAATTGCATTCATGGCGCCTGCTGAGGGCCGGAAGTGATGTCATTAAGCAGGAAGTGACATAATTAAGCAGATGATGAAAATAAGCACTTTTTTTTCTCACTTAGGAACTCGATTAGCTGCAAATGACTGCAGAGAAAATACAAAACTCATATTTTTAAGATCCGGGAGAGCCCAATTATCATGCTGGCTGTCCTTTCAGCTGTCACAGTGACATAATCAAATGACATAATCAGTGACATAATCAAATCAAATGACACTCCTGGAATGCAAACTGGTGTTCTTGGACTGCGGCAATTGCACAACCATGAAACATCCCTGACAGAAAGCAAGGTGTGGACAAAATATGATGTCAAAACACAGAACATTCAATCTGTGAACACTCACAAAAGGAATATAGCAAGAGTAAGGTCTGCAGCTTCCAAGATGGCTGCTCCCAGCTTTCTGCAACCCACCTGACAACAGGTTGTGACCCACAGTTTGAGAAACACTGTGCTAAGGAAAAATCAGTCTACCCGACCAGGCACCCAAGCAAGCAATCGAATGCTTCTTTGGTTATCTTTGAATACTGCCAGTTTGAAATTGTTTAGTTTTCCCCTTGAATTGTAGTGTCTGTTCTCAAAATTGCTGGTTTGTGTGGATTTTGTTTAAACTGTTTGGACTTCCATGCATAAGATGGCTCAAGGGCTTGGTGTAAAAATGGGACATAAACATGTTAAATAAATACGTTTCTGGAAGTAAATACATGTGGGGAAAATATATGTGAAATATTATGGGAAAAAATATATATGTGAAAATGGAAACTGTCCCTGGAAAGCAAGGACGGATGAAGCACATGTATACATGGTTAGGATCAGCTGGACATCTGATAGCTTTGTGTGTTGCGCAGGCGCCTTGCGGCAAGGAAAGGGTCCCGTTTGTGTCATCTCCAAGGATACAACTGCTGGAAAGTATTTGAAAACAAAACCCCACCCTCCCCAGTGAGTGGATAATGTCAGATTTCTCCTGGGATGTGTTAAGTCCTCTGACTCCCTCCTGGATTAAACCTCCCCGCCACAGCCGGAACAGTCAGCGATAGGTCGCAAAACATCACAACAGTACATCACAACAGTGTGAGAAAGGAGTGCGAGACCACGACTTCAGCATCCCAGTCAAGTAGGCCAAGGTGTGCTACTCAATCGGACAGATCTGGACTTTGGAACGGCAGTGGGTCTCTGGGGTGCAGAGAGAGTGAGCTCGGTTCCCTGCCCGCACCCAAACACTGCCAGGCTGGATGTGTTCAAAAACCAGAATTTTCTGGATGACGGCTAACAACGGCACCAGATTGTCAAGCCTTGAAAAATGGAAACAAACTGATACCAGGACAAAGCCCACTATTGAAAGGGCAGAGTCTCCAAGGGTGGAACCTGATAGCGTTCCTGAAACATCCCAAGATTAACCTTTGCCATCCATCGGCCTGAGCAAATGCAGAAAAGCTGGAGAAACAGGGTTATTTTGGATCAATCGGCAACACTGTTTAGCCCGGGGGTATCAAACCTAAGGCCAATGGGCTGGATACAGTCCCCAGAAGCTCTATCTGCCTTCCTGTTATAATTGGGCTCTCCCAGAGCTGCCCTTTCAGCAGTGCCACTTCTGCCGAAGAATCACTTCCTAGGTCAAATCCTAGGTCCTTTGCAGCCTCCTTCATCCCCAGTCAATGGCCACAATGTGCTTCAGTTTGGCCAGATGTATTGTCAAAGTGGGAGGGCAAGGGAAGTCAGTTTCTAGAAGCAGATTAAAAAAAACAAAACCAGATGCAGGATGAGCCAGGAGCTGCCCACAGCAACCTGGTGGCCACAGCTGACTTTGCTGTAGAGGTAGATCCTTCAACCCTTCAACCCTTTTTGTGCCGTGATCTCAATTAGATGATAGACAATAAATAGATAACAGACTGGGGCCCCACTGCTAATCGGGCCCCCTCCTGGGACCTGATCCTCCCCTCTTGTCACCAACCCCTGCCCCTGCCTGCCCAATTTCTCCCTACTTCCTGTGTCTTTACAACAACCCTGTAAGGTAGGAGCCTGAACAGGGCTGGCCGTTAGAGATGCAGGGCAAGACAGCAAGAAGGGGATCTGCAGGACGATAGCCAGAGCTCGTTTTCGATAAGGCAGTCCAATGATTGGATCGGATCCGAGCCCTCTCTTGCGCAGGGTCTGAAAGGTTGTTGGAACCTCCCAAACGAGGCTTTGCAACCCCATTGGGGTCCCGACCACTGGTTGAAGAACACTGATGTAGACAACCTCCTGCCTCATTTTGGTTTTTCCGTATTCCAGCGGGTGGCAGTATGGTATGTTGTTTAATTGTCTCCCGTCCCCATAAATGAGCTCCCTAAATCACAGCCCCTACACACCCCAAGCTCCTAAATCACGGGCTGGCTTGTCATCGGATTTACAGCTCTGGGTGTTTTCAGAGAATTGAACTTATAGGCAAATACAAAAACAAATAAAAATGAGAGACAGCTGTTGCTGATAACGCTATATTTATCTTTGGGACGCAAATTCGCTTGGCTGCAATAAATATGCCAGCAACGGCATTCTGTTTGCTGGAAAGATTTGGACAGCTCTTTCTCACTCTCGCGTGCTGGGAAACCTGCAGCCATGAATCTTGAATTAATGGCGTAAAGCTGTCACGGATTCCATGCAACTCCATGGATATATCGGGAGGAAAACATGCAAGGGCGGTCCTGCAAAAGCCACGAAGGGCTCGGAAGGGCTGATGCAAGAAAAGCATCTTCTGGACCAACATGCAGGATCCGTCCTCTTGGATGGCTAGTAACAGCCAAGGCCAGCAGTCCCACTGCAAAGATATGCAGCTGTGCTCAGGATCAAGCTGAAGCGTGCCAAATACGAACTCCCACATTTTAGGACTTCAAATCTGAACACCTCTGGGCTAATTGCAAGCTGAGCCTAAGGCAGAAGATTTAGTCGAGAGGGTTAATGCCTCCGTTTGCCTGAAGATAAGAGCTGAAGATCTGAAGGTCACCAGTTCGGGACAGCCGGAAGTCTCTGTGAGCGGCAGACCTCGTTAATTGCGGCTGATTAACAGCTGAGCTTCGGCTGCCTTGTGTGAGGGGGAGTTGTGCCGATGTTCAGCCACTTCTCTGGTGGGAGCAGGGAAGCCGTTTATCAGCCAGCAAGAAGACAAACAGGTGGCCAGAAAGAAGGACTAAATCCAGAAAGATCCATCTGTATGTGTGTAGTTCTTGAAAGACAGAACATTTTTTGTATAAATTGTAAAAACCTTCGGGTTTCTGAATAAAGTCTGCCCATGTAAACCGCCTTGAGTTATAGTCATCAGAGAAATCTGGTGACCTAAGAAAGGCAGTATATAAATCCAAGTATTATTATTATTATTATTATTATTATTATTATTATTATTATTATTA
>JAJKFI010000062.1:5327897-5371781 GCA_029204185.1 Lerista edwardsae
ATTATTATTATTATTATTATTATTATTATTATTATTATTATTATTATCTTGTCCACTCTTTCCTGAGAGTTAAACCCCATTGAATAAAATAGGACTCCCTTCTGAGAAGGCATGCATAGGATTGCTCCCTCAGCCTCTACAAAGTTCATAGTCTGCGCAGAATTAGACTGGCCCTCTTCCTTCTCCTGCTGAAATGTACTAGGCCAGTGGTTCTCAAATGCTTTAGCACCAGGGCCCACTTTTTAGAATGACAGTCTGCCTGGGGCCCACAGTGCTGTCATTGTGACACCAGAGCCTGCTGCTTTCCTGAGAATGCAGCAAGAAGTTGGGTTGTTTCTCAGCCATTTTCCAATAGCAACATGAACCAGTAAGAAAAAAAAGCCTATTTACAACCTGATACAACCTGATACAACCACACAGCTCTCCCCCTTACCAGCATACCATCTTCCCATCTTTTCGACATGGCTGCTCTAAGTGCTTTGCAACCCACCTGAAATTGGCTCACAACCCACTGGTGGGTCCTGACCCACTGGGAACCACTATACTAGGCAGTGAAATACTGGAAATGGGGAAAACGGAAACAAAATCCACCAAAGAAACTGGCTTCATTCCCCTTGAAGTGATGTCTCTAAAAGAAAAAGAAAAAAAAAGCTCAGGCGACAGACCACGTCCGACTCCTTGAACTGATTGCTGTCCACATTTAGCCAAAGTGACCTCCAGAGACCCTTACCTGGTGCACCATTCATCTGCAGAAATGGCAGTGCCGAGAGACACGAGCCCCATACCCATTTTGTGTTTAGGTTCTGCTGATTAACGGCGTGACTTTGTGCAGCCATAAAGATGCCCAGCTGGAATATAAGCTGCTGATCGCTCAAAAGAAAATACAGCTGAGAGAGCTGATTTCAGGTGCCTGGGAAGGGCATTATTTGAAACACATCCCACTCCCAAGCAGTATCATCGTTAATATCCTATGTTTTATTCCCTCTCTTTCTCCTGCACACACTTACAAATCTGTCCTCTGCTTCAGAGGCAGAAAATGCTTCTCCTTTGCTCAGGACTGCAGGATCTGAAACACAATCTTGATTAGCTCTATGGCAGAAGCTGTCCTGTTTGTGAGGTCAACTGAGAGAAGGTGGCATCAGGCAACAAATCTGTGGAAAGGCACTGTCTTCCCATGCACGCCTTCGCATCTAAATATCATCAATGCTCACATCACCCCATTCCTGATCCTATCAGCTCTGTGCCAATGAAACCAAACCTTCGTGAGATCCTAATCACAGGGCCACAAACATGATCCCATATCCCTCCCTTTGTGCATCTACTGGATGCAAAGATTGTGTGTGAAAATGAGTGGGGGCTCTTGAAGCTCACTGGAATCCAACCTTCAACACTGATAAGAAAGAAGCTTAATAAAAGAAGTTAAAGAAATCTTCTTTGGTTAAGGGGGATTCTAGTGGAGATAATCCAAGAACACAGGCCAACACACATTTTGCTGTGTTTGCTGTGTCCGGCAAGTGATGCTATTTTTTGAATCAGCACCCCAGGAATAGGTCTAAATATACCCACGAATAGGTCTAAATATACCCACGAATGGGTCTAAATATACCCACGAATAGGTCTAACAAAACTTCTGCTAGACCTATTCCTGAGTATATTTGGGGTGCTGATTAAAAAAAATGGCATCATTTGCTGAATCGTTTTGGAGAGACAGCATAGCCTTGTCCGTGAATGTTTCAAGCAACCTCCTTGTGAGGAAGCCATGGGGTAGGCTTCCTCATGGCTCGAGCAATTCATGAGTGAGGCTATACAGTATCTCCAATGCAAGATGCGATCAGGCAAAACTAATGCCATTGTTGGAACTGGTACCCCAAACTCATATAAAACCGCCATAAATTTTATAGAAGAAAAAGTTTTTCTGACCCTGCGTAATTAAGTGTGCCAGGCCATAATTTGCAGGCCTGCATAATTAAGTGTGCAATATTAACCTGGAGTTAGGCCAGCCAAGTTTAGCAGGGACAAGGAGCACCGTAAAGTGCGTTTGGACAAATCTTGGAGTCAGGGAGGATGATGCACGTCTGTGAGCTGGCCTCTCTGACTCTGAGAGTGGCCCAAACATACTTACAGTGTCCCTTGTGCCAGCCAATTTTTGCTGGCCTAACCTTGCTGGCCGAACTCCAGGATAGGATTGTGCCCTTAGTGAATTCATGGCAGAGGTGAGGTTTAGGTCAGGGAAGTCTTGATTCCTCAGTCTTTTGGCTAGTCCTCCACACTAGCAGGCAGACACTGCGCTAAGAAGTCCTTTCCTTTGGTCCATCCTGACTTTGGTCCATTAGTTTCATGGGATGAACCCTGGGCCTAGTATAGGGATTGTGAAAGGAGGAGAAAAAATCCTAACTCCAGGTGAGGATTGCGCTCCAAAAGAAAAAAAGAGAGAGGGGTTCTGCGGCGACATCCCAGGCCTGGCAACTGCTTAGGGGAGATGGAGCAGGACTGCACACTCCACCCGAAAGCTTGCAAGAGACAAGGGGCTGCTTCATTCAGCCCCATTAAGCACCGCAATAAAAGGCGGGCAGGCAACACACACACTCCAGCTGGCATTCCACGGATGGAGCAGGGTCAGGGCCAGGTCGGAAGGTCATTTCCTTGCTCAGTGAAGATACACCAACAAAGGCTCAGTCCGTGGAGGGATATAAAGGCAATTGTGACAGCTGCGGGCGGGAGGGGAACCGCTGCACGCTCGACCCACAGAAAACAAAGCTCGCCTCCTCCTTTGAAATGCAACAGCTCCAGTCTACCTGCCTGCGCCCAGCTTTCTCCTTCGCGTTCATAAAAGCCCGCATAAAGTATTGAACAAGCGAAACGCAAATCAAATGCGGCTCCGCGGCATTGCTCCGTCCGCGCAGCCGACTTAATCCTTTTCATCTCGCAGCTCGTAACTCCTTGATCTTCAAATCAATTCCGTAAACAGCCGCTGAATATTTCATCACTTTCCAGGCCCGGTTTCCGGCACGTGGATGATGGAGCCCAAACTGCCTTTGGTTAGCACTTTACGGCGGGTGGCCCAGTTCGCTCCTTCAAACCGTCTTAAGACGGAAAGGAACCCACAGCCGATTCCAATTGATTCCCCACCTCCTAGAAAGCACTGCTTTCTTGCTGTCGGCCAGCCCGCTGCCTAGCATACCAAAACCATACGTGCCATTTTTTTCGGAAAGAAAAATGGCTGTTAGATACAGCTGGGAGAGAAAGCAAGGCTTGTGGCTCTAAAGAGCCTCTCCACTGATTTGGAGGCTTGTTTGCAGGATCAAAGGACGTGGTGGCGCAGCGGGTTAAACCGCTGCTGCTGGGCTTTCCAACTGGAAGGCTGGGAGTTCAAGACTGCGTGATGGAGTGAGCTCCCGTTGCTTGTCCCAGCTCCTGCCAACCTAGCAGTTCGAAAGCACCTAAATGCAAGTAGATAAATAGGGACCGCTTCGGTGGGAAGGCAATGACGTTCCATGCGTACGGCATATAGTCATGCCAGCCACATGACCACAGAAGCTTGTCCTCGGACAAAGCGCCGGCTCTACAAGCTTTGAAACAGAGATGAGCACCACCCCCTACAGTCGGTTACGACTAGACCATTCGGTCGTGGGGAAACCTTTACCTTTACCTTGCAGGATCAAGACCATTCAGACAGGTATACCACATGCATCCCCCAGTGCTTGGAGACAAAACAGTTCCTGTTGAAATGTGTTCTCTTCAGCCTCTGCACTCTTCCCTGTTATATCTAGGTAAGAATCCATGAAAGGTCCTTAAACTGAAGTCCAGCGACTCCGAAGTCCTGATTCCCATTAAAGCCAAGCGGCAAAAAGGACATGTAGCTCAATACCCCTCCCTGTCCAGCAGGGGAGGATCTTCTTGAAATGGCGCCCGTGGCGCCCAATGAAAAGGCGCCCCAGGGGCACGCACGTCAAGACGTCACAATGTCGCGCCCCGCCCCCTCTAAGGAGCGCGTTCTGTTTGCTGCTGCCGGCCCTTTAAGGCCACCGGGAGCTAACAGAACGTGGCCGGGGAGCCGCGTTCTGTTCGCTCTCGCCGGCCTTAAAGAGCCAGCAGAAGCGTTCTGTTCCCGGTGGCCTTAAAGGGCCGGCGGCAGCTAACAGAATGCAGTGCTGCCCAGCACCCTGCCCCCCTGCCTTGAGAAGCGAGAGGGGGCGTTGGGCGGCAGCGCGTTCTCCTCGCTCCGGCTGGCTCTTTAAGGCCAGCCGGAGCGAGGAGAACGTAGCGCAGGGCCTGGGCGGGCCACGGGCGCCATTTTGGGGGCGGGGCGTGCCATGGTTACGGCGCCCCCTCCCAAGATGGTGCCCAGGGCTCGTGCCCCCTTGCCCCCTTTAGATCCGCCACTGCTGTCCAGTGTCGTAGCTGGCCCCTCTGGCATCTGGGGCCACGATCTGTTGATGTCCCCACCCCGAAGTCCCCTCCCAGAAGTAACTGCTGTGAATGATGATATCACCACCAATCACAGTTCCACAGCACGGACATAGCTGTGCCAATGGGGCATGTGCTGCATCCTGCAGTGGAACAGTAGTCCTGGAGGCTACTCCAAGGAATGCTTGCTCTCTTACCTTGCAGCTGCAATGCCCCTACTGAACCAGCGCTGGAAAATTGGTTAGGGATTGTACTTTAAGTCTGAACCTGGAGGTAACATTTTGGCTACTAGCCATGGTGATCGGTAATCATCAAAGGACTTCTTCTTCTAAGAACTGATCTAACAAGTTGTCCCAATTAGTGGTTATACTGGGATTTTAAGTCATAAATTTTAGTCACAATGGCAAAGGTGAATTGGCATTCTAGATTGTAAGGTATCAAATGGAAGGTCAGCATCTTTGAAATCTAAACACTAGTGCCAGAAGTCTACCCAGCTGGCATATTCCTTTCTGTTCAAAAACAGATGTTTCAAACAAGTGTGAATCAGACGCTGTGTGTGTTGGGAAGATGCCCCCAAAAGTCTAAAGGTAACAATTGCAAATAAGCCATTGTCTCCCCTCAAAAGGAACTCATCCAAGCCAGCCTGTAAGCCTAGAATGCCCGAGGGATGTGTGTCTATAACATAAACACTGGGGGTGGAAGGGTGGGGAGTCAACAGGCAGGAAGAACTTTTGCAGACAAGGTTAATGTACCTTGAACAGAGACATTAAACAACATTGTTTTTATCTGTAAGTGGGAAAAAAGAAGATACCCGCAGCGATTTTCAAGTTGTGCCTCCCTTGCTGAGATGGTGCCTTCCAAAACAAACAGGAGCAGGCAGAAGGAAAAAGAAAAGGAGGCACCTTCCGTGTAATGGGCGGCCGCAGTGGTGTCATCTAAATGATTTAAGAACAGGTACTCACTTTTGATTGGCATGTGTCGGGACCCGCCCACCGGAAGTGACGTCATAAGCCAGAAGTGATGTCGTGGCAGGAAGTGACATGAAAAAAGCCCTTTTTGAGGCCTCAGACAATTTTAAACTGACCCAACAGTTCCAACAGTATTCCACAGCACCCCCAGAACATGTTAAGGAGGCCTGGCATCATGTTAAAGTGACTCAACAGTTCCAAAACCCCAGAGCAGCTCATTTTTCAGTGGCAAGGCAAGGCAAGGCTCCGCTTGCTGCCTGCCTGCCTGCCTGGCTCTGAGAACGTGCAGGCAACTCAAACGTGCAGGAAATTCAAACGTTGCAGGGGGAGGAGTCGACAAGTGGGTGGGCGAATGGGCGGGGCCAGCCATAATCCTAGGAACCGGTACTCGTGTACCCCTGCGTACCCCCTGCATGACATCACTGGGAGGCCGGGAGAAATGACACGATGGTTTTGGCTATCGAGCAATGATGGGAAATTTGCTGTGTGATGCTTTACAGGAGTAGGCCTTCATGTCTGGGCATCCCGGACACAATTAATAAGAAAAAAAGATGCTGGACTAGATGGGACCTGTTTTGGCCTGTTCCAGCAGAGCTTTTCTTATGTTCTTATGATGAGGGCAACTAAGGAGAAATTGGGACCTTCAGACATTATTTTTGATAGAAAAGGTGATCCGCTCCAGTTCCCCCTCCCTCTCCTCCTCCCCACCGATGGGCCTTACTGCTGGAGTGCTATTCGTCCATAGTGCTATGGAGGACTGGGGGTATAAGAAACTAACCACTTTCCTATGGCATAAATTTTCATCCTCGAATGAATTTTGACTGTGATCTACAAAAGAGTGACTCGCAGTAAGTCCACCAATCTCTAGGATGCTGCAGGACTTTTTAAGACTCACTGACAGAAAAGCCAACTCTAGCTCTCAGTGAACTTTTGTACCAGTTTCTTTAATTACATGTACTTCCTCTGGTCCTTAGCCACAAACGAGAGAATGGGGAGGGGGAGAAAAATGGCAGTCTTAACAGATCCTTTTTGAAAATCGATGCTCTTTGCACTAGAAAGAGGAACTGAGTGAAGTCGGTATTTTTTTCTGATGCTTGTAACCAACCAGATGCAGTGAGCTAAGAACTACTTTGGTTGTGTGGATTTTTACAGCAATCCTTTGCACGAAACCCTGAACCTCTCAGTAACTCTGGCCAAAGTTCTCCTTTGGGTTGGGGTTTTAAAGGAAGCGCCCGATGTGGCACTCAACAGACGGGCGCTGATCTTTGGAAACCATCTCGTAAAAATGAATTTTTCACCCACCTTTTTTCATAAAATGTTTTTTTTGGGGGGAAGGGGAACTGCAGGCGCCCTGGTTCACAGTTACACAAAACAGCCTTCTGCCAAGCTGCAATGAAGAATTCACAACAAAGACACCTCACGCTCTTGCTAACATCACAGTTCTCACTGAGAACAATGTTGCTAAAAAAGAAGAAGTAGTTCTTAAGTATGTCTTAATTGGAACGCACCGTATAAGCTAAAATCCCTGGAACTATCTAAGGTAAAGGTTTCCCCACGACCGAATGGTCTAGTCATGACCGACTGTAGGGAGCGGTGCTCATCTCCATTTCAAAGCCTGTAGAGGAGGCGTTTTGTCCGAGGACAAGCTTCTGTGGTCATGTGGCCGGCATGACTCTATGCCGTAGCGCACTGAACGCCGTTCCCTTCCCACCGAAGTGGTGCCTATTTATCTACTTGCATTTAGGTGCTTTCGAACTGCTAGGTTGGCAGGAGCTGGGACAAGCCACGGGAGCTCACTCCGTCACGCAGTCTTGAACTCCCAACCTTCCGGTCGGAAAGCCCAGCAGCAGTGGTTTAACCTGCTGCGCCACCACATCCCCTACGGAACTATCTAAATGCCAAGACAATAATACCAAATGGACAAGGAATGGTTGGGAACTGGTGCAGGTAAGGCAGGGCCGGGGAGTGGGGCATACATCGCTCCAGGTACCAAACCCTGAAGGGATGTCAGAAGACCTCCTGGAGGTAAAAACAAGACGTGTCTTTCTAAGTCTTCCAGGCCTCTGCATGTGGCCTCCCCAAACCTCTGAAGGGTTCTAAGGCCTCCAGGAGGCCTTCTGAGAGCCCCACAGAGAAGCCGGCTGTTACCGAAGCCCTGCTGCTAAGCCCGTGCCTTCCAAAACTCCGGCTTCTGGTGGATGCTCTTATTCAGTGGTGGCATCTAAATGATTTAAGAACAGGAACTCACTTTTGATTGGCATGTGTCAGGACCCGCCCACCGGAAGTGATGTCATAAGCCAGTGGCTGGCGGAGCCCAGGTCTGGTTCCTATGGGTAGACTGGTTCCTATGGGTAGACCGCCCCTCTAGGAATCCAGAGACGCTCCCTTTAACCCTCTGGGCACCGGCCAACCAAGAAGAAAAGCTCTTTGCAGAGGAATCGGGAGGGGGGAGGAGGGGGGAAGCACCGCGGAGTGAAGTGGGCGGAATCAGCCCTAATTTTAACAAGTGGAACTGAGTTCCCCCGCATTCCCCCTGCATGACATCACTGCTCTTATTGCCAAGTTCCATTCTGACTGTGTCGATAAGGCGTCCTTTAAAATGCCCCCAAGTTCATTCCCCATCAATGCCGTGCGCGCCGCCGCTTCCCTGCCTGTTTGTTGAACTTATGGAAATCAGGCGGCACTGCGGCTTGTATGTGAAAACTATGGAAATGCGTGGCTTACTATGGAGGGTGCTCCGGGAGCCGGCTGCCTTTTGAAACTCTCCCCTCTTGCCCTTTCCTCCGCCGGCAACACAAAAGCAGCTTCTTCCAGCCAGAGCTGAGCCACCTGAAAGGAGACAGATAAAACCATCAGTTGCAGCCGAGAGGCTGTCCAAAAACAACCGGTGAAAAGCAATGGAGGCCAACGTCTGGTTATTTCCACGCAGATCTTCAGAAAACACCACTGGCAAGACTCCAAAGATTCTCCCTAACCCAAGTGGAAGAGAGAAAAGGAGCCTATTTGTTTCCCCAAGGTTAAAAACTAACCTAGCCAAATAAGGCTCAGACAGGGAAACCAACCTTGCAAAACCAAACAGCGTATGGTCTGGCTGCCCTTGTGTGCCTGTCCCTAGTTCATCATGGCCCCTAGATTTGATTTTGGGGAAGGCTTCGTTTCAATTTGGTTCATGTGTGAGCTGTGAATGCTATTTTCATCCCCCCCCATTCAATTCCTTCCTGGGGACCCTCTAGGAATGGAGTTTTCTCTAGGAATTTCTGAGTAGAAAGATGGAAGTTTTCTCTCTCTGCTGATCATTCTAGCTAGTCAGATGGCACCCCAAAAATAAACAAACTAATTGTGTTTTTCATCTTGACTCTTTTCACATCTGAAACACAAATGCTGCATCAACATAGATATTTATGTATACATCTATAAACATATATTCTCCTTTCACACACACACACACACACACACACACACACACACACACACACACACGTCTTTCACTGAACAACTTACAACTGAAATAACAAAATAATTAACATTGACCAACCCCTTTTCTAATTATGTTGACCAGAACACACAGAGCTGGTCTATAATAAAGATTCTGACACAAACTCATGTTGGTAAAAGAGGTTCTAACAATGTACTTCCCAGTCTTTGGGGATTGCTGATAAATTGATAAGAGTTGGGAGTTATTTTGGAATCTATTCAATCTATTCCAGTAATTAACCAATAATTCCCCACTTGTTTCAGTGTTACCACTTAAAGTTTCCCCCTAATGAATTCCCACTGTTTTAATGTATTCGTTTCAGTGGCATTCGCCATTTCCCATAATACCTCCATTTCTGATGGAATATTTCAGAATTTTCCAACTCAATCCTATTTTGAACTGCATATGCTGCATAAGAAGCTGGCAATAGGGACCTGCTGAGAAATTGGCACCCCCAAATTTGTAGTCGTTGCTTTCTATTGATTACCTGTATTAAATTAAGGGCACAATCCTAACCTGGAGTTAAGTGGGCGGAGTTAGGCCAGCAAAGTTTGGCCAGCATTGGGGCTACCGTAAAGCACGTTTAGACTACTCTTGGAGTCAGGGAGGATGGCACACGTCTATGTGCTGGCTTCTCTGATTCTGAGGGTGGTCCAAACATACTTTACAGTGACCTTTGTGCCAGCCAAACCTTGCTGGCCTAACTGTGCCGGCCTAACTCCAGGTTAGGATTGCACTCTAAGACATTGTGCAATGGTTCATTGTTGTTTAACCCCTGATGCACATAGCCTAATCTGCCCTGCCAATTTCTCAAACCACCAAAAATTGGGGTCTGATACACCGGAGGATCTGAGTTGGCTTCATGGATGGTCTTGCCCACAACATACCGCCTCTCCGTGTTGCATAAAAGTTCTCCCTCCAAAAGCAGGTTGCTAGAACTCCTCTAGATTTCCTGGGGATCATTTCTCTCCATGTCCTACAGCCCGGGTCTCCAAACCCCAGCCTGGGGCCCAGATACGGTCCTCGGAGAGCCTCTATCTGGCCCACAGGAAGCCTGGAACTGACGTTTTTAGGCCCTCTGAAGGCCTGAGATGGCTTTCTGAGGGTCAGGGACATGCTTGGGGTGTTTCCAGTGATGTCATTCAGGGGGAACGGACCAGAACGGGCGTTCCGGATCCTAACAGGCTCCGTGGCTGGTTCCGGGTTCCCGACAAGTGCCAATCAAAAGTGAGTTCCTGTTCCTAAATCATTTGAATGACACCACTGGGTGTTTCCTGTGATCTGCTGGTTCTGAGATGTTTACTCCAGCACATATAAGCAAGCTGCTTGTGGGCCGGCGAGGATGGGAGCTCATTACATTGTGCTATATTTCTGTGCCAATGCCTTCTTGGCATTGGCACAGAAATATAAATCATCTTCTCGGCAGAAGATTTAGCCGAGAGGGTTAATGCCTCTGTTTGCCAGAAGATACAGCTGAAGATCTCAAGGTCGTGAGCTCGGGACTGCCGGAAGTCTCTGTGAGCGGCAGACCTTGCAACTGCGGCTGATTAGAAGCTGAGCTCCAGCTGCCTCGTGGGAGGAGGAGTGGGCTGAGAGTCAGCTGCATCTCTGGTGAGAGCAGGGAAGCATCAGCCAGCAGAAGACAGACGGGTGGCTAAAGAAAGAAGGCTAAATCCAGAAAGGAAGATCTGAATGTGTGTAGTTCTTGAAAGATAGAACACTCTGTAAATTGTAAAAACCTTCGGGTTTATGAATAAAGTCTGCCCATGTAAACCGCCTTGAGTTACAGTCACTAGAGAAATCTAGTGATCTTAAGAAAGGCGGTATATAAATACATGCATTATTATTATTATTATTATTATTATTATTATTATTATTATTATTATTATTATTATTATTATTATTATTATTATTATTCTTGCTGTTGGCTCGTGCTCTTGTGCATTAGAGAGGCAGGCTACACCAGCCTGTGCTGCAAGGGCATTCTGAACTTCCACTGCAGCCGCATGCAGTTCAGGTAGCCGGGGATTAATAAAACGCAGCAGAGGACCAGAAGAGAGCAGCTGATGTGACACTGCGGCACCTGACATCTCCGAGCCTAGGGAAATAAGCGCATTCTCTACCCATAATTAATGCCTCGCCTTGTTTTCATTTTCCCTACAACTGCCCAAAGAAAGCTTTCAGCTTGAAATATCCCTCCTAATCTAATTTGCTCTGCCAAGAAGCCATACCTTGAAGCTGGAGTGCAGCAATTTATATGATGGGGGGGGGGGGATGGAAGGAAAGAAGAAGGCAAAACCAGGAAAAAGAGGAGGAAAACATAGCCTATGTCCAGTGGTGTCATTCAAATGATTTAGGAACAGGAACTCACTTTTGACTGGCACTTGTCGGGAACCCAGAACCCAGGGCACCTCGTTAGGATCCGGAACGCCCGTTCTGGTCCGTTCCCCCTGAATGACATCACTGCCTTCGCCCCCCTAGGAATCTGGAGTCGCTCCCTTTAACCCTCTGAGTGCAGGCCAACCAAGAAGAAAAGCTCTTTGCAGAGGAATTGGGAGGGGGGAGGAGGGAGAGTGAAGTGGGCGGAGTCAGCCCTAATTTTAACTAGTGGAACTGAGTTCCCCCGCGTTCCCCCTGTATGACATCACTGCCTATGTCAAGCGACCTGAATTTATAGCGCTGCTCGGGCAGATTTCACTCCTTGGGTGCCCCAGCAGATAATACAGAAATCCAGGCTGCTTCCTCCAACATTTGACATAGAGAGTGCCCCAGTATCCACTGATTTTGCATCCACAGTTTCAGTTATCCACTGATATCCTGGATACTGGGATGCCTATTTAAAAGATAGGGGAACATGAAACAAATTTCTTTTTTTACCTTGTTGCAGCAAAACCGCTGGTGTCCCCCTATCTTTGAATAGGCATCCCCAGTATCCACGGTTTCAGGTATCCACCCTGGGGCCTGGAACAGAACCCTCAGCAGATACTGGGGCATGCCTGACGCCCTTTAAAACAAAATTACAGAGAGATATACAATAAAATCTCACTCAACCTACATCCCCCCCAAGCATGGATGAGGAAAAACAGATTTGATCGAATTAAAAACAAACACATCTACTAGAAACATAGTATGCCTTATTTGATGTCTCAGTAAAATTTAAGCAAGGTATCCTCATGAAACATTTTCAGCCTGTGCTTTCTGCCTGCCCTTAAATGATTAGTTGTTGTTTTTTTCCTTCTGTGACAAGGATGTGACACACTTTATGTAGTGCTTGCTTTTTGAACAACAAAAGGAACCATTTTCCAATTATGTGCAATAGTGAACAGCATCCATTAAGAGATGCTCACAATTACTAAATTGCTTGCCTACTCACTCAACCGCCTACACCCCGACAGATCTCACCTTTTCACCAGTCTCAGGTTCTGTGGTTGTATTCCAGCTCTCTCCAATATGACACAACGCTGCTAAGTCTGATGTGTTTTTACTTAAAGTGCTGCCAACTTCAACATAAGAATGAAAACTTAAATGCATGTATCTCCAAAGATAGACCTGTTAAGTTCAATGGAACCTACTGCCAGGGAACTTATAGTTTTATAGTCCAACTGAATTAATCAGAATTACTCAGCATCCTCACTTGTTCAACTTAGATATTACACCTAGGTAAATATGCATAGGATCTCAGCCAAAATGACCTTGGGTATTTGAGGCAAGCTTCCAGCAAGTTAAGAAGCTCTTGCACTGGGGGAATAAAGCTGACAGGCATAAGAAACTGGACTGACAGTGAGTCCACTTTAAAAGTTACTCCCCTGCACGAAATTGTGCAGGGAATAGATAGAGTGGAGAGAGGGATGTTCTTTTCTCATTCACACAACATCAGAACTAGGGGATACCGACTAAAATTGTGTAGCTGGAGTGTTAGAACTGTCAAATACAAAATAGTTATTTACCCAGTGTGTAGTCAGTCTGTGGAACTCCTGGCCACTGGAGGTGGTGATGGCACTTGGCCCAGATGCCTTGAAAAAGAGAGTGGACAGTTTTATGGAGGAAACGTCCATCACAGGTTACAAGCCATGATGGGTACGTGCAATCTCCTGGTTTGATAGCCTCTCTCTCTCTGAATGCCAGGTACAAGGGAATGGCAACAGGATGCAGATATCTTGTTGTCTTGTGTGTTCCCTGAGGCCACTGTGGGCCACTGTGAGACACAGGAAGCTGGACTAGATGGGCCTTTGACCTGATCCAGTGGGGCTCTTCTTAAGACCAAGAGAGTATATTGTTGCCCATGTCTGAGATCTGGAATAACATCTTGAGTGGACTTGCAATGTCAATTGGTATTCACAGGTGATAGTCTCTGAATAGGGAGGTTTTCCATGTAGCCATCACGCTATGTGCTTGCAGTTAATAGGTGTGCAGCAAGAGGGAGACAAAGAGGTCTTGGATGGCCATCCAGCCGATGGCCATCCGTGATTGGATGTATCAGCCAGTGAGAGATTTTGATTGGCCCTGCTCCCTGCAGTGGTTTTCTTTTTTTGGGTGTGTGTGTGCGCACGCGCGTTGCACTTGCTACCTCTTCTCTGAATTCCAGACGTGCTTGCATGCCTTACAAGTAGCTTTGACTACCACAACTGCCAAAGCACATCAAAATGGAATACATCGACTCAAACCTAAGCCTAACCTCTGTGATGGATTATCCAAGGACATGGGACTGGGTCCCTGTTTCTTCCAGGGTGACTGTCAGTCGTCCCCCCAAAACCCTTCATTCATCTTGCAAACTGCCATCTTAGAGACGTGAGTGCTCAACTTTAATCCAATGGAAGAAATCTGTGTGTCTGAAGTGATTTTGTGATTAACCTGCCTCCCCTCCAGTCAACTGGCCTGCAGGCTACAGAACGGTCAGCAGTGTAGCTATCAAGCTGTGTCTCCCCAAACGCCTAATTAACAGCCAGGCTTGACTGCACGGAGGACACCATGGGAGGTGAGTGAGCCTGCAAGACTGGGGGGGGCGAGGAGAGACGGAATCGGCTAACAAATTAGCTCCAGCCCAAAGTCTATCAAACAGCCCTGTTCTGCATATTGATCCCACGCGAGAGAGACACCACACACGCAGGCACATACTCTGTGCCGAAATGGTGCTGGGACCTTATCTCTGAGAAAAGTCAGAAGGCGTCGTAAACACAAGGAAACAGATCTTCTGACTTTTCTCCAGGATAAGAATCCAGGAAAGGTGGGTTGTCCCTCAGAGCATAATCCATGACCTGGAGGTAGGTTGGCACAGTTAGGCCAGCAAAGTTTGACTGGGTCAAGGGCCACTGTAAAGCATGTTTGGACCACTCTCGGGGTCAGGGAGGATGGCGCACGTCTGTGTGGCCTCTCTGACCCCGAGAGTGGTCCAAACATACTTTACGGTGGCCCTTGTGCCGGCCAAACTTTGATGGCCTAACTGTGCTGGCCTAACTCCAGGTTAGGATTGCGCCCTCATTCACATTTGGAGTGAGAAATGCACCACCCCTGAGCATGTTCTATGTTATTATGATTCTGAACTCGGATTGGAACCATCATGTTGAAGGGCAGCAGAGGGGTGGCATATTGCCCTGCCTTTAAAAGGGGATTGGACAGCTTCTTGGAGAAAAAGTCCATCGCATGCTACAGGCCATGATGGGTATGTGCAACCTCCTGGTTTTAGATGTAGGCTATCTCAGGCCAGGTGCTAGGGAGTGGCAACAGGATGCAGGTATCTTGTTGTCTTGTGTCTTCTCTGAGGCATCTGGTGGGCCACTGTGGGATATAGGAAGTTAGGCTAGAAGGGCCTTTGGCCTTATCCAGTGGGGCTCTTCTCTTGTTCTTGGATGGCAAATTCTGTTTTATATTTACCTCAGACGTTTACCTCAGAATGCCAGATACAAGGGAGTGGCAACAGGATGCAAGCATCTTGTGGCCTTGTGTGCTCCCTGAGGCATCTGGTGGGCCACTGTGAGATTCAGGAAGCTGGCCTAGAAGGGCTTTTGGCCCGATCCAGCGGGGCTCTTCTTATGTTCTTAATGTGGGAGAGATATGCTTGTGTATATGCATACGTGTGCCTCTGCTGCATGTGTGTTGTGTTGGGTGTGTGCATGCTATGAAACGACAGTGATTAGACTGACAATGTGAAATCTGGCCGGCTGCACTGGGCCAATGAATAATATAGAGTCGCAGTGCCCTGCAGAAGCTGGCCCCATACTGCTTGGCCTCGGGCAAAATAAAGAAAATTCAGTGCCCACGAGGTCTAGAACAGTGGGATTAATAACACATCAATTTTAATGCGGATTTTTTTTTCTGCTTCATAAACAGCAAAGTGAATGTTTGAGCATCTCAGCAGGGGGTTAATGAGGACTCTGATTAGTTATTCAGATTTCCTCACACTGCCTCGATCCATCCTTCGAGAGGGGGAGGAAAAAAAAGGAGGATGTATAAAGGCACTCTTAAAAATACAGTAAATACATTTCTTTCCCATCCCCATTCCACACCCCTGCCCTCGGTTGTCAAGCCGGCTCCGGTTTTAGAACAACAATACTTCACCGATTTCATCGTGCTGTTTTTCCTCGGCGATTTCAAACTTTGCAAAGATCACCGAGAAGGTCTCCAGTAAATTATTCCAAAAGAATGAGAGCTAACAAAAAATATCATGGGTGGATTGTCGGCACTCAGAATCATCTCTCTTGCTAGAAGGGCACAAAACCCCAATGAATGCTCAGACGTCTTTTGAGAAAAATTACCACCACCACCCCATCCCTTCGACAAAGGATATTAAGATCAAAAGAATTCACCTTTCTTAATTACAATTTTTGTTCACAGTTTCAAGATCAGCAGGTGAAAAGGGGTGGGGAGGGAAAAAGGACACGGAGGATACAAAGGTCAAGGGTTCCAAAGCAGATTGCGTGGTAGCAGTGCAGGGTATATTTTCTAAAGGGTGGAAGAATGAAATTTATGGGAATGGCAATAGAAAAGTGGACTCATAGAAATGCCAGTAAAGATTCCATACCCCTTTGCACCCAGAGATTCCACTACTATTAGAACTGAGGAAGAATCCAATGAAGCTCCTCCATGTAGGAGGAGGAGGATCTGGCTCCTCCAGTGTTTCCTGGAACTCATGGAAATTTCCTTAGAAGCAAGAGATCGTGAGGATCCAGAGCCTACCTCCTCTGTGGCTGATCTTCTTGATGGGTCTCAGGGGCGTTGGGTGACCTAGAACCCATTAGTTCATCAGTTGGGTAACCTAGAACCCATCCATTCCACAACCAAGGGCACAATCCTATTATATTCCTTGGGTCCACGCAATGTGCTTGCCAAAGAGAGGTGTCACACCGCTACTCCTGTGCCAACCTTACTCAGCTGGCGCAAGAGTGGATCTGGTCGTGGGGAAGGTGGGTGGGCGGGAGGAACTGTGCGGGGATGGGCAGGTTGGTAGGTGCCCGCATTCAAGGTGCCGCATCCCAGCCTCCATCCCCAAGCCTGCTATTTAGCAGGCGCAGAACCGAGGAATCCTTGGGGGGTGCTGCAGCCTCCTCTGGGGCAAGGGTGCCATTCCAGTGCAGCTTAGGATTGCGCTCCAAGTCTTTGTCAATTGCCCCCCCCCATGTTTCAGTCAATGTAGAATCTGCGCTGAACTGGGTGGGAGATGCGGCCTGAAGGTTGAGCCGTCGCCTTGCCTGAAAAAGTCTAAGCAGGATCAGCAGCTTTGGATGGGAGACCGAAAGCCCAAGACCAAGCGCACTGATGGATCTTTTGCAGAGGAGTGCGAAGGAATACAGAGAATCAGTGGGCAATGGAACGGGAAGTGTCTGAGGTGCCGGGTGCAGGGGAGTGGCAACAGAATGCAAGCATCTTGTTGTCTCATGCCTCCCTGGGGCATTTGGTGGGCCGCTGTGAGATGCAGGAGGCTGGACTAGATGGGCCTTTGGCCTGATCCAGCAGGGCTCTTCTTATGTTCTTATGAGGCTTGGTTTACAGTTATCTGCAAAAGCTTGGAAGCGCAAGGAGCTGGCAAGCCCGGATGAGAACGGCATTGTGAAGGGAAACATCTGGAGAAATGGAGGATTCCAGGAGTCTAGAAAATAGGAACTGCTCATGGAAGAAAAAAAAAAGAGGGACCTTGCTGCATATAACATCCACCCCTTTCTCCAATCTGCTTCTGGAGAAGGGAAAATGTGGTTTCCCTTGGGTAACAAAGAGCTTCCTTCTTATTCACACTTTCCCTTGCTTGTTTTATCAGGATCCAGAGAGCTGGGAAGTTCAGGCCACAATGCCTCCCCCTGTATCGGTGGCAGGCAGGTTTCATTTGGCAATTACGGGATCTGAGATCAATAAGAGCGACGGTTTGAAGCAGGCCAGGGCGGGGGGCGTGACGAGAGAAGGGCCCGACAGTGTAGGCTCGGCGGTTGCCAGCGCTATCAAGACGGAGCAGACAGGGCTGGTTTTGTGATGTGCTGACAAAACCAAGAGCCGTCACTTTATGACCTGAATCTGATTGTTGCCAGAAGGAGTGTTTGTTCCCTTCTGTGACCCAGTGAGGAGGCTCCTCTTTGAAATGAGCTGGAGAGGCAGGGAGAGAGAGAGAGAGAAAAAAGCTGATATTCAAGCTTAGGAAAGCAAAAATAAAGCAAGAGGGGACCAGGCAGCAGTAGCCTAGCCTTAATTCAGTACCTTTCCCAGAATGCACTTCGCAGGAGACCGACAGTACAGTGAGAGTGCAGTCAGACTGCAGCCAGACTACAGGGCCTCTGAGTGGTGCACCTGGTTCCTTCCACCCTTTTGTGCTCACAACAACCCCGTGAGGTAGGCAAGGCTGAGAGAAAGAGAGGCTCAAGGTCACCCAGGAAGCCTCATGGCTGAGCAGTGATTTGAACCTGGATCTTCCAGGTCACTGGCCAACCAACAATGTTCTGCCTCACCCAGTAGCATCCCCAGAGGGAAGAGGGGCGCTAGGTCTAGCAAGGACCCTTACCTTGCTGTGTCAACTGCTCATCTCCCTCGCTGCCATCGCCAGTAGGCACCCCGGAGGCAGTAGTGTCATCCGGCAACAAGCTGCTGGAACTCTAGGCGGGACTTACCGCTTGATTGACAGACTGTCCGTACGTGTCGCCGCCTGCCCGCCCGCCATGCGGGCTCCCTCCGGTTGGTGCGCCCCTCCGCTGCTTGCCCAGGCACCCAGCGCGCCCCCCAGGCAAGCGGGCACCCCCTCCGAAGCCAGGGGTGCCCGCACGGTGGGCGGGCAGGTGGCGACACGTCATGGACGGGCAGCCAATCAGGCGGTAAGTCCCGCCTAGCGTACCGGCAGCTCGTTGCCGGATGACACCGCTGCCCGGAGGCATTGCTTTCCTGGCGAGGATGGCAAAGTGGAAGAGGGAGAGGATCTGTTTTAGAGTGCAATCCTAACCTGGAGTGAGGCCGGCACAGTTAGGCCAGCACACTTTGGCCGGCACAAGGGACACCGTAAAGTATGTTTGAACCACTCTTGGAGTCAGAGGGGCCAGCGCACAGACGTGCGCCATCCTCCCTGACTCTGGGAGCGGTCCGAATGCGCTTTATGGTGGTCCTTGTGCTGGCCAAACTTTGCTGGCCTAACAGTGCTGGCTTAACTCCAGGTTAGGATTGCACTCTTAGTGTTCCCCCACCAGGGATGCTACTGGCCCCACCTCGCTCATAAGGAGTAGGCTGCCTTATATTAAGTGAAGCTATTGGTCTATGTAGCTCCGGACTGTGGACACTGACTGGCAGTGGTGCTCCAAGATTTCAGACTGGAATTTTACTCTGCCCAAACCGGGAGATACTGGGGGAGACTGGATAACCTTCTGCATGCAAAGTGGGTGCCCTTCCACTGAGCTACGGGCCCCCTCCCCTCTGCAACCCTATCACACATGATTTCCAGACAAAGAACTTCCTTTTTCTAGTTTTCTCCTTCAGTGTAATCGGGAAGTCATTTATTCCTCCATAACATTTGCTTGAAGGAACGTTAGACCTGAATTATAGCTGGGACCATTATCTCACAATAACTGTCTCAGAAATGTTAATGCCCGGATCATGCAGAATGCCATATTACCGTTTTTTATGGTGGACATAACATTTTTATGAACTTTTTTCTCGGGTAACACCACCATTTACTGTGGAGAGGAACACCTACGAGGGGTTCATTAGCCTGGGCATAAACTTCCGGAGAGCCCTGGGGCACTCGGCTGGAAGCAATCCAAAGTAGGGTTTCGACTCTCCATGGGTGAGTCTCATCTGGGGCTGCCACGCCATTCTTGGCATGTGCCAAAGGAATAGAGCTGGCCAGGCCAGTTCTGAGCTCTCTCAATAGATGGGAAGAGCAGAGGTGTATCTAGGGTGTGGAAAGAGAAGGCAGGTGCCTGGGCGCCACTTGGGAGGGGATGCCAGCGTGTGCAATTTCTGCATGATCTTTTGCTATGTCAACCTGACTCGCCAGAAACCAAAAAAAGGGACTATCAGGAGGTGCTAAGAATCAGGAACAGACAGCATCTGAAGTTCGGGAGCCTCTCTCCGGAGAAGTCTGAACAATTATTTAAAGGGCTTCTTATCCTGCCCTGCGGGGTGGGAAAAATAGTTTCAAAGTAGCCGTATTTTATACAGACTTTCATAAAAGGACTCATAAAGATAGTGTTTAGTATTTTATCTCCTTGCGCAAAAATAATGATCCTGGATCTTTGCTCCCCAATGCAGAAATGTTTTAAATGGGTTTATGTCTCTCACCTCTGGAATAATTTTCTTCCTTAAAAAAAAAGAGAGGGTGAATTTATGGTCTTGTTCTTTATCTGCCTCCAGCTTCCATTAAGCGCCATAACTATTCCATTATAGGCGGGCCAGGCCCCTTTCCTTGCCCCTTCTGGTGGGGGTTACATCATTTCATTATTCTTCTAGACAGAGTGCTGCTTAACCCCTGACACTGCTAGTAAAAGCGAGATGCCGAACATCAGTTTACAGTAGTTAGGGCTGACAAGTGTCAGAGCAACACACCCAGGGGTGGAGGGAGAAGGCGGCGGCAATGACCTGGCCGTTCCCTCTCGATGGGAAAAATTACTTTGGGAACATTCACGATGACATTCGATGATCCTGTGACAAAAGATTCATGGCAACCTCTTGCAAAGAACGCGGCGCAAGTGTCAAAGGAGTTAACGGCAGGAACATCACGCCGTGGGAGCGTGTTGTCAGGCCGTCCATCTCCCTATCTCTGCTTTAAATGCAACTTCTTTATCCATCGGAATGCAAGGAAAAAGCCTGGGTGATGCTACTTTGGATTGCAAGTGACGGCGGTGGGGAATACGCCCAGTGTATACATCCCATGTGAAAACTCCCTGCACCTGGAAAGCTATACTGTAAGGGTGGAAGCGTTCACCCTCCCTGATGTGCTACGCATCCATATGCAGGGATAAGGTAAAAGTTTCCCCACGACCAAAGTGGTCTAGTTGTGACCGACTGTAGGGGGCAGTGCTCATCTCCGTTTCTAAGCCTGTAGAGCCGGTGGTTGTCCTAGGACAAGCTTCCGTAGTCACGTGGCTGGCATGACTTTACGCCAAGGTGCACGGAATGCCGTTACCTTCCCACCGAAGTGGTACCTATTTATCTACTGACATTTTTATGTGCTTTCAAACTGCTAGGTTGGCGGGAGCTGGGATAAGCGACAGGAGCTCACTCCCTTGCGCAGTCTTAAACTGCCAACCTTCCGGTCAGGAACCTTCCGATCAGCAAGCTCACAGCTCAGCAGTTTAACCCACTGCGCCACCACTTCCCTATCTATGCAGGGATATGGGTCCACAAATATTGGTTTGGTTTACTGGTCAGGCATTATGAGCCACCACCTGCTCCCTCTCCAATGAGTCTTCTGGAATGCTCAGAGGACTGGGGAGACAGATGTAGTCACTTGTCATATGCATCGATGTCTGGAGGAAAGTGAGAAAACAAAACCTTCACAAAGACGATTGTAAGAAGGTGCTCTTGTCCAGTCCCTGATCATTTTAGCTACCTTCTTCTGTACCTGGTTCAGAGTTCTGTCTGTTTTTAAATTTGTGGTGGCCCTACGTTCATGGTCCTCCAATCTGGAAGGCCGGGTTAAACTTCCAACAGCCCTGGAACCAGGAAGGTGAGGCTTCCTTCCGCTAAAACTGAAATCCATTCCAATAAGTTGGGTGTTATCTTAAGGTTTGCAAATTGCTTGTTTGCTTTTCCAGCTGGAGCTGTTAATTCAGAACAATTAACACGCCGTTTAAAACTGAAACGAAGCATATGGAAGTGGTCCCAAAGACAAGCCGCCTCGGTTTACGGGCATCTCTTTAGTGTCAGAGAGGGAGTTCGTTTTCAGCAAAGGGGAGGAAGGCGGGTCTTGAGCTCCTCAAGAACAGGTTGGGCATCTTTCACTTTCTTTAGGGAAATAATAAGTGTCTGGTGCACAGGCTCTGGCAGTGCATCTTCCTTTTTGTTTAAGTACTTAGTCGATTTCGGTCCAGCAAATCAAGACTTAACACAGGGGCTGATTTCTCTTTCTTGCAAACTGAACGTGTCGCAAGGCTCTCCGATCGCAGGAACTACAGCAAACACATTCCTCATTGGAGCATGTGAGGCTTTGCATATATTCTGCCTCATCAAGATAGGTTTTGCCCACGTCGATGATCTTAGAATCATAGATTGTTAAGAGTTGGAAGGGGCCTTTGAGGCCATCTAGTCCAAACCCCTGCTCTGCTACAGCATCCCTAACTGATGGCCATCCAACCTCTGGCTGAAAACCAGTGAGGGAATTCCACCTCCAGCTAGCAGGCTCCTTAGCGGAACGGTAAGCCCCATCCGGGATGTGGTGGCGTAGTGGGTTAATTCGCTGTTGCTGGGCTTTCCAATCGGAAGGTTGGGAGTTCGAGACTGCGCGACGGAGTGAGCTCCCGTGGCTTGTCCCAGCTCCTGCCAACCCAGCAGTTCGAAAGCACCCAAATGCAAGTAGATAAATAGGGACCACTTTGGTGGGAAGGGAACGGCGTTCCGTGCGCTACGGCGTAGAGTCATGCCGGCCACATGTCCACGGAAGCTTGTCCTCCGACAAAACGCCGGCTCTACAGGCTTAGAAACGGAGATTAGCACCGCCCCCTACAGTCGGTCACGACTGGACCATCCAGTTGTGGGGAAACCTTTACCTTTACCTAAGCCCCATTCATGTGAAAGAAGGGTTAGCCTAAGGATGGGGTACAGACATGGGATACTGAGGATGGGCCAGAGTTTGGCACCCACTAATCTAGAAAAATGGTGCAGATGAAGGGATGGCTTTATTTCCTGAGCCAGAGAATCATAAAGAGGGGAATGATCTACTTCTGGACCAAGCGTGTAGGAAGCTGATCATTGGTGCTTGAATTGGTGGTAGTGGCTCGGAGGGAGTTGCTCTTGGTGGTGGTGACAGTGGCATACTCTAGTCTTACCTACCTCTAAAATAAGGATGTTTACCACCCATCACGGCCTGTAGCCTGCAATGGACTTTTCCTCCAGAAATCTGTCCAATCCCCTTTTAAAGGCACCTAAGCCAGACACCATCACCACATCCTGCAGCAAGGACTTTCACAAATCACCCACTAGGTTAAAAAAAAAGTATTTTCTTTTACTTTTTTTCCTGAGCAGGTAATTAATCTGTGAAACTCCTTGCCACAGGAGAACCCGCATCAGCTGGTCTCATGCATCGGCTGGCCTTGGGCCACAAACAAGCTGAAATAAAACTCAAGAACCGAGCAAATACCAATGCCAGCCTGTCTTCCTTCCCGGCCCAAATCATCGTGCCAATTAAGCTTTCCTAGTGGAGGATTTACAAGGGCCATTTTAAGGAAGCCTCAGCAATCAGATATCTTATCAAATGCCAGCTCAATTATTCAAATAATCCGAGCCTCTAAACTTGGGCACTGTTTAGGGAAAGAGGGGTCCCTATTAACCTGCCGCTATTTCCCCATCACGTCCGACATTTCTGAACTTCACATCTGATTACTAAATTTGCATTCAATTTAATATTTTCCCCCCATCTGGAGCAAATGAATAATCTAAGTACCTACCTTGGCCTTAATTACATTTGTTAAATTAAGAACTGGAATGGGAGAAATTTAAATGCATGCAGTTCTTCAAGCCAGACAAATGGCATGACTGGCCAGCACCAACATCTCTCTCTTTCTCTCTCTCAATCTCTCTCTCCTGTTCCAATTTCTCGCTCATCTCTCTAAACCGTACATAAATAAATAAATAAATAAATGAAAACCGGAAAAACAAAAACAAAAAAAACCCCTTTATACATGATGGAACAATGGATGATCTTTTGACATTTGCAATGCTGTTTGCAGGAGAAAAGAGATAAGACGCAATAAATTTCATGTACTTCTGCTTGTTTCTTGGCTTCTGCCGCGAGAATTTCCATCTCTTTATGCAGGATTCCTGGGGTGCAGAAATCCTTGATAATGCCAAACAATTCAACATTTTTTTTCCCTCTTTGCTCCACGCACAACACAAAATAGTGACCTCAAGCTGCCAGCTGCTGGGAGTTGAAACCAGATGCTGTATTCCTTTTGCACAGGGGGGCAAAAATAAATAAATAAAGCATTGGAGTTCTAAGACCACACAAATGACAGAACGTCCAGATGATGCTAACCTCAAACTTTGGAATCGTGACCTCGGTTACGGTACCCATAGAATCATCTGCACACTCCTAGACACCACATATCCGAAAAGGACACAGAGCAAGAAACAAACCTTAGTGATGTACCATGAGACGAAAAAGGTCGAAAACTGCCACATCAGGGTGTCAAGCTAACCAGGCTCATCCCTGAACCCTCACAGTACCAGTGGCAGAGGCAGCAACCGTTGTGCCATCAGGAAGTCTGCAGGGGGGCTCCATGATGGGCGCAGTTCAGATTTCTGCCCCAGGGCCCTCAGTAAGCTGGCACCAGCAGCGCTTCCTTTAATACAGCTAGCTTTTCTTACCGCACATACTATACTTGTCACCAGGGGTATAGTTAATGGAAGTGTAGCCCAGTGCAGAGGGCAAACTGTTGCCCCGGAAGTGACATCACAGTTGTATGACGTGATGCTATATCAACAGGAAGTGATGCCACGATTGCATTTTTTGCTTCCTCTGGTATTTGGACCATAACTTTTGATAGAGTAAAGGTAAGAACATAAGAACCCTGCTGGATCAAGCCAAGGCCCATCTAGTCCAGCTTCCTGTATCTCACAGCGGTCCCACCAGGTGCCCCAGGGAGCCATGAGACAACAAGACGCTTGCATCCTGTTGCCACTCCCTTGCACTCGATACTCTGAAGTAGCCTACTACTAATGTAAGGAGGTTACAACCCATCATTGCCTATAGCCCATGATGGACTTTTCTTCTAGAAATCCGTCCAATCCCCTCTTAAAGGCATCTAGACCAGATGCCATCACCACCTCCTGTGGCAAAGAGTTCCACAGATATTACACTCTGGTTTGCTTCATTGCACTCCGCATTAAATTACCTTTCCAATGATATGTAACATGACGGCATTATTCATACATACCAAGGTTTGGGCCACTAATGTCAAGCTCAGCTTGTTGCTTCCCTAAAGCTTGCTGCCCAGTGCAGTTGCACCCCCCTGCTCTTCTTTAGCTATGCCCCTGTCAGGGATCTGCCTGTAATCTGTTGATCTGTAATCTGCCTGTCATCTTCCAAAATACGCTGAATCAAACTACATTAAATCATATGCACCCCCTCTCCCCCCGGTGCACAACACTATTCACAAGCTAGGCAAGACAGATCTTTGGTCTCATGCCAAAGACCTGTTTTCAATGGCACAAAGAAAAGAGAGATAGAAAGGAAGTCAAAAGTCTGTCTTTCCTTCTTAAGTGTCAGAGCCTTTCTGTGAGCATATCAGGCTCATTTTTTTCCCCACTCCCAAGGAGCATGGAATTTGATTTACCACCAGGAGGAAAAAAAAAAAAGCCCCCAAGAAACAGGCAAGTGGACACATCCAGCATTCAGATTTGCAGCCCCATGTTCCCGTCTGCACCGGCCGTAAATCACCTCGATTGGTACATGGATCCTGGCAGAAAGAAAGAAATCTGCCAAGTCGTAATCACCTGCATCAGACTGGAGGAGCTTGTCATTATAACTTCAATCCCCCGGTCCTCTGATTTACATGTATAAATAATCCTACTCAGTGACATTCACCCTAGAGACTAATAATAGATTTTCTGTGAGAGCAGACACAGAAAACACAAAATAAGAATGACACACACACACACGTGGAGAGCTGGGGTAAAGGGATGGCGACAAAAGCTCCCAGAGAAGTCCCCGGAGGACGCAGAGGAATAAATGAGTGAGCTGCAGCCTGCATCACAACACACTCAGATCTACACACGACACACTCACAACACACTCAGATCTACATTTTATCTGTCACTACGACTCTATTGTTGCAATGGGCGGCAGAAGAGCAGCGGCTTCTGTGAATGGCCTACAGCAGTGTTATTCAAACAGTGGGTCGGGACCCACTTGGTGGGTTGCGACCTGATGTTAGGTGGGTTGTGGAAAGCTGGGAGCAAGCTGCAGACCTTATTCCTGCTATATTCCTTTTGTGAGTGTTCACAGTTTGAATTTTCAAGTGAGGTTTTTTTAAAAAATGTTTTTAGTTCAGTGCTTTTACGTTATATTTTGTCCTATATTTGCTTTCTGTCAAAGATGTTTCACGGTTGTGCATTTGCTTCAGTCCAAGAATGCCAGTTTGCATTCGAGGAGTGTTATTTGATTACATCACACTGACAAGACACTTTCTGCTTTCTCACTTTCGGCTATGACATCACTTCCACGTTAATGACATCACTTCCGGTGGGTCCCAGCACGAGTGCCATTCTAAAAAGTAGGTCTAAAAAATTTGAGAACCGCCTGCCTAGAGAAAAGCATTGACTGCACTCAATCAATGGGATTTTTACAAACTTTAAAATCTGGCCGTACAAAAACTATTTTAACTGTCCCTGTTACACGGTGAGAAACACAACTGGTCTGAAATGAAGGCCTGAGAAATGTGACCTTTTCTTCCAGATGCCTCCAAGTTATATAAAATCAATAGCCTTGTCCAGGTAGAAGTTATGTGCAACACCTTTCCATCTGCTACCAGATCAATGTTGGGTTGGTGGCGGCACAGGGAATTGTTCTAGGGACATTGTGTCCGGAAATAAAATGGCCTGAAAGGATCTACTGCAAAGATGATTCAGAGATGGCTCTTCATGAAACATATACATAAGAACATAAGAACCCTGCTGGATCAGGCCAAAGGCCCATCTAGTCCAGCTTCCTGCACCCGGTACTCTGAAGTAGCCCACCACCAATGTAAGGAGGTTGCACAATCCATCATGGCCTATAGCCCACCATGGACCTTTCCTCCAGAAATCCGTCCAATCCCCTCTTAAAAGCATCAAGACCAGATGCCATCACCACCTCCTGTGGCAAAGAGTTCCACAGATTAACTACCCGCTGGATAAAAAAGTATTTCCTTTTATCTGTTTTAACTCTCCCAACCCTCAGTTTTAGCGGATGCCCCCTGGTTCTGGTGTTTTGAAAGAAGGAAAAGAACATTCCTTTATCGACTTTAACCCTTCCGTGTCCTCCCACCTCTTTTCCAGGGGAAGAAACTCAGGACTAGGGACATTTCCTTGCTTCCACCTCCTGCATGTTCCTTTGCAGTGCTATCGCTCATGCCATATTGCATCATCTGGGGCAAAACAGAGGCATCCGACTCCGCCCCCCTAGGAATCCGGAGTTGCTCCCTTTAACCCTCTGAGTGCCGGCCAACCAAGAAGAAAAGCTCTTTGCAGCGGAATTGGGAGGGGGGAGGAGGGAGAATGAAGTGGGCGGAGTCAGCCCTAATTTTAACTAGTGGAACTGAGTTCCCCCGCGTTCCCCCTGCATGACATCACTGCATCCGAGGCCTCGTCCCCCGGCCGCGTGGCCCTGATTTGGGTTGCGCAGCCTCCTCAGTTCTGCGCCTGCAATTTCATAGGCGCTGATCCGAGGAGGCCATTGGCGAGGCTCCTGTGTGCTCCAGTGCTGTGCTGGATTGTGCTGCCAGAATCCTCCTTCCTCCTGCACATACCCAAAGGAGACAAAGTATAAAACTCAGACTGCGCACATTGTCTCGTGTTCTCTTTTCCAAGTTCTCCTTCAACGTGTGCCACGTTTCAATCACGCTGGTGCACCGCCAACTTGGAAAGTGTTCCACAGCTAAAACCTTAAACTCTTTTTGAAGTCCCATTAATAATTTTGTTTCAAAAATAAAAAACAAAAAACTGAGCAGATTGTGCCTGCCGAGCGAGACCCCATCTTCACAAGGTTTCTTTCTGTTTTGTTTTGGATTAACAGTTATTGTGCCAGAGGATAAAACGTCATGTTTTAGAAATGAGGTCCCTAGTGAGCCTGTTTAAAAATTAATTAGCAGCATGCAACAACAGATTTACAATGAATAGCAATTTTTTCCCCCTGACATCTCCTTTACCCAATCACCTGCCATTGTTCAAATTCACCTTGCTGGTTGTTGTTGTTGTTGTTGTTCTGGAGTCTTCTATTGGAAGTGTCACATGCAGAATTGTTCCCTTGTACATCAGTGGTTGGGCATTGGCTCAGTACAGTAGCCTCTGTGCACAGATTATCCTATCCATAGCATGACTCAAGGCGCAATCCTAACCTAGAGATACACCGCCACAGTTAGGCCAGCAAAGTTTGGCTGGCACAAGGGACACTGTAAAGTATGTTTGGACCACTCTCGGAGTCAGAGGGGCCAGCACACAGGCATACGCCATCCCCCCTGACTCCGAGAGTGGTCCAAATGCACTTTACGGTGGCCCTTGTGCTGGCCAAACCTTGCTGGCCTAAGTGTGCCAGCCTAACTCCAGATTAGGATTGTGCCCTAAATCCATACATTTTAAGTACACGGATTGCTCTGAGCGTGGGGTGCGCGCAGGTTACCCATCATGGGCAACGCATACCTGGGAAAACTCTTCCACAACGTACAAATGCACTGTAGCAGACTGGAAGCCATGCTGGGAGTTATTTAGTTTTATTTTTGCTTGGAAATCTGAATACGCTCGCAGCTCGACAAGTCTGGCTCCGTGCCCTGCCTAGCTTGGCAAGATTTGAATAAATCAAAGCCACAGGCGTCGCGCCCATGTGGCATAGTGATGCGCCTGTTGCCGACACTGCTGAGGGAGCTGGGCATGCTGGCGGCCAAAACTGGCATGGAGCTGGGCCCTCCCGCCTGCTGTCGAACTCTGCATCACTCCGAAATGGAACGATTCTGGAGGGAGGGGGCGTGGCAAGGCTGCGCGGGGGGCATGGTTACGTTTTTCGTCACCACCCCACCCTGGACGCAGTTGGAGCCTGTTCCGGCTCTGATCAAAGCTCAGCTTTGCAGACCACTAGAAATGTCTCTCTATATTCACAGTATTTAATTTTCAGCCATGAAATTAAAAGATGTTTACTTCTTGGGAGAAAAGCTATGGCAAACCTAGACAACTTAATCAAAAGCCGAGACATCACCCTGCCAACAAAGGTTCGCATAGTCAAAGTTATGGTTTTCCCAGTAGCTATGTATGGCTGTGAGAGCTGGACCATAAGAAAGGCAGAGCGCCGAAGAATAGATGCTTTCGAATTATGGTGTTGGAGAAGACTCCTGAGAGTCCCCTGGACTGCAAGGAGATCCCATCGGTCAATCCTCCAGGAAGTCAAGCCTTATTGCTCCCTGGAAGGACAAATTCTGAAGCTGAAGCTCAAGTACTTCGGCCACCTCATGAGAAGAGAGGACTCTTTAGAAAAGACCCTCATGCTGGGAAAGATTGAAGGCAAAAGGAGAAGGGGGTGGCAGAGGATGAGATGGTTAGATAGTGTCACCGAAGCAACGAACATGAAATTGGGCGAACTCAGGAAGCTAGTGGAGGACAGGGAGGCCTGGCGTGCTGTAGTCCATGGGATCGTGAAGAGTCGGACATGACTTAGCGACTGAACAACAACATTCACAGTATCCAAATGTGCCCGCTGAAGATGCCCAGTGCATTGCTGCTATTTGCAAGGGTTGCCAATCGGCACCAAATTTGGCACAAATTAGAGCTGGTATGCCACAGGGGCTAACGGCCCAATTCAATCACTCCCTTCCCCCTGCAGCCACACTGAAAAGGTTTCACACCATTGGCCAATGTGACGAAGCCGCCGGGTTTGGCAGAGGATAAGGTCCAGTTTATGCCATACAGACAGACCTGGTTGGAGACCCTGCCTTATTATTTTATTATTATTTATTTAATTTTTACCCCGCCTTTCTGCCCAAAGGCACCCAAGGCGGCTGACAACATTTAAAATACAATAAAAACACAATATTTAACAGTTAAAAACAGTAGTTAAAAACAATAATTGAAATAATTAAAATTTAAACAGCCAGCCCCGTGGATCCTAAAAAAGAACATAAAAACCAGCCAGCCTGTCAACCATTAAAAGCTTGTTGGAATAAAAAGGTCTTCAGCCCCCGCCGGAATATTGCCAAAGAGGGAGCAGTTCTTAGTTCTAAGGGGAGGGTATTCCAAAGTTGGGGGGCCACCACCGAGAAGGCCCTATTCGTGGCCGCCATCCTCCTCACCTCTCCTGGTGGCGGCACAGTCAAAAGCCCCCCCCCCCCAGATGACCTCAGAGCACGGGTAGGATTGCATGGAAGGAGGCGGTCCCTCAAATACATTACTGTAGCCCATTTCTTTTTATTTATAATAACGTCTACTCCAGCTTTCTGAGCACCTGACAGCTTATACTGAACAACCCATTCAAAATAATAATTGCACAGGGAAAAGAGACCCCTTCCTGCTTTCCCAAGCAAGGCAGCAGAGAGGGTCCCATCCAAGCTGGATATGGAAGTCTCAGGTCATCCAATGATGTGATCAGAGGATGCTTTTCGGCCGGCTGGACCCTCTTCCTCACATCCAGTTTCCTTTGCTTCCTGAGCTGGGGAGCGAGGGGAATGCGCAGCCTGCCCAGGCGCCTCCAAGGCTGGCCGGGGTGGTCCGAGCATGTGCCCATGCATTTCCTTTGCTCCCTGAGCCAGAGAGCGAGGGGAATGCACCATTTGGGGGTGGCTGCCGCCGCTGCCAGAGCCCCCATGCTCCCTTCGACTTTGTGAAATCATGACATCACAATGACATCACGCAGTGTGCCCGGGGCATGGAAAAGCACGGGTTCGCCTGTGTTTGAGGGGGGCCTGGCCAGTGGTGTCGATGACAGGTACTCACTTTTGATTGGCACTTGTTGGGGTCCGCCCACCGGAAGTGACATCATAAGCCGGAAGTGATGTCATGATTGTTGCCATGGATGTGATCATGTTTGTAATAACTTCAGCTTGTGGTTAGTGTTGATTTAACTTCTATTGCTTTGCTTTCTAGAGATGTGTATATGCATATTTTGCTTCAACTGTTCCCTGGTTAAATAGCAGGGGCCAGCTTCAAGTGGGCGGGGCCAGCTCAACTTCTAGGAACCGGTACTCGCGTAGTGGTGCGTAGTGGGTGCATGACATCACTGGGCCTGGCTCAGCAGCAGCAGGTGGTGAAATCTGCGGATGCCGAACCTGCGGATAACGCAGGGCCTCCCACATCTCACTTTCAAGATGGAAACTCCACGCCGGTGCTTTCCAAAGGCATCCCTTTCACTCTCCAGCACCAGCCCTCTAAGTCGTTCCTCACTGCTGCCGACAAGATCAGGCCGCCACGACCTGCCTCCGCCTGCCAGGAGCAACTAAATCCATCAAAGCGCCCGGGTGTCAGAGCAGGAGGACAACAAGGTGCAAAGGAAAACATTTCCTGCTCAGTAACGCTCACCTAGGTGCAAACGGGTGGTGGAGCATTTCTTGGGGACATCTGGAAAGCATTAATTTTATGGTATGTTTCATATCCCAGGCAGGTACTGTGAGCCGAAAGCTGGTAGCAATTCTGCACTTTCCCCCTGGGTGGGCTGCCTGTTCCCTCTTTCAACCCACGCCGCATCAGCATGATAAAGGGGCTGGGGACACGTCAATGACATATTCCAAACACAGCTTTCCGCCTCTGGGGGGAAAGTAAAAAACAAATTACAAGCGCCCGTCAACAAACAAGGATACAGATCCCGCTGCCCCCCCCACTCTGCATATTAAGCCATTAACAGCCCCGTTGCAATTTGTCAATGGCTCAGATGAATTAAAAGGTTGAAGCAGCTGTGGAGAAGGGAACTTCTGAAGATGCGTTTGTTTCATGAATAAGAAATCATATCAAAAGACAGACAGTGGGGAAGGCAGAGGGGAAGTCAGGGAGGAGACAAGACTAAGGGGATAGAATGGCTTCTCTTCCATTTCCTCCCCTACCTTCTCTACTACATAAGAGGTAGCCTTTGGCCTGTTCTGGTTCCTCTTTTGTTCTTATAAAAAGGCACCTGAGTGAGACATATAAAATTAGACATAGAATGGATAGAGGGGATAGAGAGATGCACTTTTCCCTCTCGCACAACACCAGAACCAGGGAACAGCCACTAAAGGTTGAGTGCTGGGAGAAAGAAAACAGTTCTTTACCCAGTGTGTAGTCTGTGGAACTCCTTGCCACAGGATGTGGTGATGCTGTCTGACCCAGATGCCTTTAAAAAGAGATTGGATGGATTTGTGGAGGAAACGTCCATCACCAGCCACGATGGATGTGTGCAACCTCCTGGTTTTAGAAGCGGGCTGCCTCAGAATGCCAGTTTCCAATGGAGTGGCAACAGGAAGACGGTATCTTTGTTGTCTTGGGTGCTCCTGGAGGCATCCAGTGGGCCACTATGAGATACAGGAAGCCAGACTAGATGAATGTTTGGCCTGATCCTGCGGGGCTGTTCATATGGCGCTCTAGTGCAGGATCTTCAATCTTTTTCATTCCTGTAAGTTGTGTGACCCCACAACTGAGGTTTCCCGACCCGAAGGTTGTAGAACATTACCTTACAGGAAGGGCAGTATAAAAATATGCGAACAATACATAAAGCTAGGGGCCTTTTTTCCCAAAGAAAGAAAGAAAGAAAGAAAGAAAGAAAGAAAGAAAGAAAGAAAGAAAGAAAGAAAGAAAGAGAGAAAGAGAGAAAGAGAGAAAGAGAGAAAGAGAGAAAGAGAGAAAGAGAGAAAGAGAGAGAGAGAAAGAAAGAAAGAAAGAAAGAAAGAAAGAAAGAAAGAAAGAAAGAAAGAAAGAAAGAAAAAGGGTGACGGCTGGTGACACAATTGTCTGCTCTGGGGTCAGCAACATTTCCCAAACAGCAGGAACTGGGTTCCTGTGGATCAAAATTCTGATGGATGTCACAAAGCAGGCACCAGGAAGCTCAACTTTATAGCAAGCAGTGAAGATGATAAGCTCCTGAAACATCTGGAAAGAAACACACTTGGGAACGTTCAACTTGAAGGATTTACTGGAGGTCTCGTGATGGCCAGCCGGGAAAATCCTTGGGGTTTCTTCCATGTAAGAAAGATGGTAATTGTTTGACACACAGCAAGATTTATTTCCCAGCAAAACAGTATCGAACGCTGATGAGAGCTGTTGCTTGGAAAGGTCACCCGGCGCGAGACGGAGGGAGAGGGATTTTCTCCGAAGGCTCGATACGACAAGGATCTCCAGTTCCGTGAGAATGTACATCTGCAATCTAAATTTAATCGGCCGACTTGCATGGCAGGCAGGCAGGCTGTAGCAATGGTACAGGCAACGGGGAAGGTGCCGGCAACGAGAGGAAAGGATGAGTTAAATCCCATCTGGCATGCTGGGAGGTGAATCCTGCTTCCTGAAGTTGATTGGGGCAGCAGAAAGAGCCGACAAGGATGTGACCTGGGAGGTCTCTGGGAAGCACAGGCCGGGGCTCGGTCATTGCACTGTTGCTGTGCAACCTCCTCTGGCCTCTCTAGATAGGGCTGGGAAAGACCCCATTGGAAACCCTGAAGCATCGTTGTAGACCAGTGGCTCCCAAACCTTTCAGCACCAAGACCCACTTTTTTCAAATGACGCTATTGGGTGTCGCTCTATCAAGAGTGGAAAAGGTGATCTAGAGAGGAAGGTATTTGTGTACGTATTTGCAAAAAGATACACAACAAAACACCTCAATCTCTTTCACGAAATGAGGCAGCCCTAATGAATAGCCTCAAGGCTTGGACAGATCTCGGACGGCGTTCTTCAGTCTGGGGGCTGTGACTCCAAGGGGGTCCCCAAGACTCATTTGGGGGCTTGCGGCATTCTTTCAAAGCCTGTGCAAGAGGGGGCTTGGATCCGGTCCAATCGTGGTACTGCCTTATCAAAACTGAGTTCTGGATCTAATCCTGCACAGCTCCCCTTCTCACTGGCTTGCCTCACAGCACAAAGGCCAGTCCTTTGGTACCTCACAGGGGTGTTGGTGAAGAAATAAGGGGAAAGAAAGTAGGCAGGGGGGAGGCGGTGACAGGGGTGTGGATGGGTGGATTGGGTCCTTGAAAGGAGTGGAATCAGGGGTGGCCCTCCAATCTCATGTTTTATTTACTTGTTGGAGTTGTGGCACAAGAAAGGTTGAAAACCACTTGATTCATTGGATGACATCACAGTGACAGCACTTCCTTTTGGGTGATGTCACTTTCAGCCATGACATCACTTCTAGGTGAATGTCATCACTTCCGGTGGCTCCTGACATGAGTACCAGGGTCCCGGCACTAAAAGGTTTGAGAACCACCGATCTAAACATTATCAAGGCACACACGACTATGGCCAGGTCAAGGCTCCATAAAGACACAGTGGCCAATGCGAAGGGTACTGAAAGCATCACATTTCTGCCCATTTCCAACTCAATGTTTCCAATCTGTGCTCCAGCTCCAGTTCCCAGTGCGCTACAGTTAGATTATGTTTCGTAGCCGTCCCGGCCTCCCGCCGGCTCTAAACTTGGTCCATAAAACCTTGTCCATTTACCACTTCAGACGCATTCATTCTCCCCATTTTACGGGCTGCACTCACACAGGAACCCTTTTATGCCGGGTTTCAGATGGCGAAGAGAGGTAAAATATTTCTAAATTATTCACGTGGCATTTAAATACGAATCTGCTACCGTTGCAAAATTATGAGAGACGGAAGGGGAAGGAGCACAGGGCTTGTACTGGAGAAGCGTAACCTCCATTTCACCTTCTTTTCTTTTATTGGACGGGAAATCCATTTCGCACCCGACTGTATAAGTGGATGTGGAAAAAGGGCAAACAGAGGAAAAATTGCACTTGCTGCAGGCCTCTCACCATTTAAGCACCCCGTGCAACCTGACAAAGCTAGCCTGGCATTTCTGAATTCCCAACACCACCAATATTTCACAGAGTCAGCCTTGTCACTAGATAGCAGCACAACCATGTACCCCCCTTGCATGGTTTCAAGTCCTCCCTCTGGCAGATTAATGGGCAGAAGATTTAGTCGAGAGGGTTAATGCCTCCGTTTGCCTGAAGATAAGAGCTGAAGATCTGAAGGTCGCCAGTTCGGGACTACCGGAAGTCTCTGTGAGCAGCAGACCTTGCAAATTGCGGCTGATTAACAGCTGAGCTGTCTCCGGCTGCCTTGTGAGAGGGGGAGTTGTGCCGAAGTCAGCTGCTGCTCTGGTGGGAGCAGGGAAGCCGCTTATCAGTCAGCAAGAAGACAAACGGGTGGCCAGAAAGAAGGACTAAATCCAGAAAGATCCATCTGTATGTGTTGTAGTTCTTGAAAGATAGAACATTTCTGTATAAATTGTAAAAACCTTCGGGTTTCTGAATAAAGTCTGCCCATGTAAACCGCCTTGAGTTATAGTCATTAGAGAAATCTGGTGACCTAAGAAAGGCGGTATATAAATCCAAGTATTATTATTATGTATTATTATTAATGGCACTAACCCAATTTCCAGGAATACCCGAGGAGCACCTGGATAAAGCCTTAAGCTCTCCCACTGGGACAGGGGCAGAGCTAGCCATACATCCTGCAAACTGGGGCAGGGAAGTGGGGGCAGCACAGGTCATGCGCCTGACCCATGCTTCCCGCGGCCGTCTCTCCACACCGCAAAGCTTTGGTCTGAAGTTAGCCTGAAATAAGTTTAACCGATTTGGTCTGAAATACGTTATCACGCCCCACATAGATGGGGATCAAAATGGAGCTGGGAGCAAAGCAGTAACAGCCCTCCAAGTCAACTTTTTAGCCCCGGGACCCATTTTTTAAAACAGGACCCGCCTAGCTTTGCAAAGGTTTCCCCCCCCCCTTGAAAGGTGATCTAGAAAGAAATAATGTATGCCTTTAAAAGCATTTATTGATTTGCAGGTTTCAGGTCTCTACAGGAGAGTCTGGAACAGGACCCTATCAGGGCATGCCCGTATTTTTATTCCAAGGGCACATTTTTATACATTATAATTGCTTTAAACGTGTACTAGGTAGGTGATATAGGTGGTATAATGTCAGCAGATGCAGCCATATCCATGCAGAGTGGTTGGAGAATTGTTTTATTTTTTCACAGATTTCTCAGATCTCGGGTCGTTTTGTTTTTAGCAAAAATGTAAAGTGCAGAAAGCGGTGCTGTGTGTTTTTATGTCATTATCACCAGGAAAAGCCACCTCGACCCATATCGCTTTACCGGTCCCTTGCACCTGACATTCAGAAAAATACGATGTACAATGGACCAGTGGTGGTGTCCTATGTTTCATGAGCCCAACCACAGGGATGTTCTCCTGCCATGATGTCTGCTCACACTAATGGGAACGGGAGGGTGTCATGCGCAATCAGAGTCAAGCCTAGCTCTCTGTGCATTGAGCTGATGCGCATGTGGGGGAATTTCCGAGTGGGCTGCATCCAACGTTTTCTTAAGGCAGCAGAAACCTTTCTGGAGCAGAAACCGAGATGATGCACACACACACACACACAAAGTCACTCAGAAAATCCTGATAAATCAGAGCACAGCTTGATGCTCACTAATTACCCAGCCATGCTATTTATATGCTGCTGGCACTCTCCGAAACAAAGCTCCGACGAAGGGAGGTCCGCATCAATATTAATGCCGCCACTCTCATGTTAATACCCTGAGTCGCGAGGAGACAAAGGCGCACGCTCAGGCAAAATGAAGGGAAACGAATATTACCAAGTTCAGAGGATCTCAGGAAAAAAAGAAAGAAAGGAAAAGAGAGAAGGGAGGAAGGGTGCCGTGCCAAAATTAAAGGACAAAGCAAGGTGTGGAACAAACAACTGTAATTAACTCTCTCCAGCTAGCCAGGAGATTTTAAAAATCAATTGGTGGAGGGAATAAAACCAGAACAGGACTAGGGAAAGCAGGCTCTTAGTCCCACGGGAGTGGGATTGGTTTGGGGCTGGACTTAAGCCAATGCGATCAATACAGTTATGTCATCCACCCACTACGCACCACTACGCGAGTACCAGTTCCTAGAAGTTGAGCTGGCCCCGCCCACTCAAAGCTGGCCCCTGCTATTTGACCAGGGAACAGTTGAAGCAAAATATGTATATACACATCTCTAGAAAGCAAAGCAATAGAAGTTAAATCAACACTAACCACAAGCTGAAGTTATTACAAACATGATCACATCCATGGCAACAATCATGACATCACTTCTGGCTTATGACGTCACTTCCGGTGGGCAGACCCCAACAAGAGCCAATCAAAAGTGAGTACCTGTTACTAAATCATTTGGATGACACCACTGGATCAATGTCGTCATATTGGGCCCCGCACCAGTGCAGTGGGCATATTGCCTGCTGCTGCAACTGGGATCTCTACGGGCTGTAAGTCAGTGGGGCGAGCAGAGCAGCTTTACCTTGGGCCCTCCCACTGGCCCTCTGATCAGCCCAAAATGGGCTTCCTGGAAGCAGTTAGCGCAGGGCCGGCTCTAGGGGTGGAGGGCCCAATGTGGGGCATTCCTGTGGGGGCCCCCCACACTCCCTACAGGGCCCCCCAGTCACCAAGAAGAGCACTTGTGGCGCCACAGACAAAGTGCGGCACCTGGACATAGTTGGTGGTGACAGGTTGACGTCACAGCCAATTGCTTCCGGGAAGAGGCGGATCTAAGGGGGAGGCAAATCTGTAAGTGTTGCAAGAAGCCTTACCCTGTCATGTAAATCCCTCCTCTCCCTTGCTGCTGTAGCCAGTAAGCAACACCAAGATGTTGCTGTTCCCTGTGAGGATTGGCTAGAACAGTGCAGGAGAGGAGTGTTTTCCACTGCAAGGTAAGGCTTCTTGCAAGACTTAGAGCTTTGCCCCCCCTTAGATCCGCCTCTGCTTCCGGGAGGCTCATTTTGGGCACTTCAGATGCTGGGGCAGCTGAGAGGCCCCAAGGCAAAGCTGCTCTGCTGGCCCCACTGACCTACAACCCTAAAAGAACTGACTGCAGCAGCAAGCAATATGCTCACTGCACTGGAGCGGGGGCCCCCAAAGCGCGGGGCCCGATGTGACGGCATTGGTCACATTGGCTTAAGGCCAGCCCTGAGTTAGTGGTGACATCAACATGTCACCAACAACTCTTCCAGGGCCCATGGAGAGAAGGAAGAATGCCTCTTCCAACTTCTACAACCAACAAGTGAATCGTCTAATTGCAAAGTGTGCTTTCTGCTTCACAACTGTCACCTCCTCCTCCTCCTCCTCCTCTGCAGATGCAATCAATTAACTAATGCTCATACCTAGAGGAGGGTGAAAAGGGTTTTATTTTTTCATGGATCTTGGTGAAAGTGCAGAAAGCAGTGCTATGTGTTTTTATTCCAAGGGTGCACTTTTTAATATAAATTAGCATGCATTATAGCAGCTTTAAAAGTGTGCCAGGTAGGTGATACAGGTGATACAGGTGTCATGCCATTAATCCACTAAGGTTTCTTTAACTGGATGGCAGCCCCATTTCATTCCTCTGCTCTTTGTGCTTTTTCTCCCTCCCTGTTTGTTTTGAACAGTTATTTTCCAATCCTGGAACCACCTCCCCCAGCTTCCCCTCCCCTGCATTTCTCCTCTTTCTGTAGAAGCAACAGGACTCCCGCTAGCAGAAATCTTCTCTGTATCAGATCTCCTGTTGTCAGTGGATGTGATGAGCGGGTTTGTTACTCCCTGATTTCCCCCACATTCACATAAACACATTTGTTCAAAATACGTTAAATATTTAGATTAAATCTCTGGCTGGGGTGTGGGTGGGAGTTGAAGGTACCTACATAAGCGGAGAATTGAGAAAGTACTGTCGACTCTGATGGACAGTAGCAACCCAGGGTCTATGACAAGGGGATCTTTCTTCATCCCAGGGAACCAACAGGAAAATGCTGGAGACTTCATCTGGACTGCTCTGCATGCAAAAGCGCATGCTCTGCAGGGAGCTAGCAGCCCCAAAAGGAAATTCAGCAAAGCATGCCGACTTCTGCATCTGCATGGAGGACTGTAGCTAGTAAAAGGCGCCCTCCACTGATACAACCACAACTGTCTGGTAGTAATTCCCACCAGGACAGCTGTGCATTTTTTAGTTCCTAGCACAGTGTTTCCCAAACTGTGGGTCAGTGCCCAATAATGGGCCACAACCTGATTGCAGGTGGATTGTGAAACTGACGGTACAACCCTAACCTCGAGTTAGGCCACAGGAGGGGGTGGTGGCATCTGGCCTAGATGCCTTTAGAAGGGGACTGGACAGATTTCTGGAGGAAAAGTCCATCGTGGGCTATAGGCCATGATGGGTGGTGCAGCCTCCTTAGATTAATAGTAGGCTGCTTCAGAATGCCAGGTGTAAGGGAGTGGCAACAGGATGCAAACACCTTGTTGTCTACTGAGCTCCCTTAGGCACCTGGTGGGCCACTGTGAGATACAGGAAGCTGGGCTAGATGGGCCTTTGGCCTGGTCCAGCAGGGCTCTGCATATGTTCTTATGAGTTAGCCATTTAGCTTTATTATTACTATTTGCCTGTAAACCGCTTTGTGAACTTTGTGTTGAAAAGCGGTATATAAATACTAGTGATTGATAGTGATTAGGCCAGCACAGTTCGGCCAGCAAAGTTGGCCGGCACAAGTATGTTTGGACCTTTCTCGGAGTCAGAGAGGCCGGCACATAGACGTGCGCCATCCTCCCTGAGTGGTCCAAACGTGCTTTATGGTGTGCTGGCCAAACTTTGCTGGCCTAACTGTGCCGGCCTCACTCCAGGTTAGGATTGCGCTCTCAGGCCAGAGAAAATCCTTTCATTTAAATGGGACATGGGGTATACCATGTCCCATGGAGGTCTTTGGCCCAGGTTAACCATCTCAGCTGTGCAACGGTCCATTTTTCATCTTGTCACCACTTTGTGCCTGGAGTGAGCCACAAAAGGACAACTTTATCCAGCCAACAGTTTCCAAGGCTCCCTCCCTACAAGGCAAGGTTGCATTCCTACTCTTTTAGGTAAATTAAATTCTTGCGCTTTCAACCTGTACAAGCACAGACAGGATCTTTAGAACTGGATTCTCTGCTGGATTCTCAGCCAGCATGAAAACATAATACTTGCTTCTTCGCCCCCAATTTGCCAATATATTTCCCACCCCCAAGGAGGCAAATACAATTCTGTTGGCTCACATGGGGTTAAACACCAAGCAGGCATAAGCAGGCAAGGTCTGTTTTCCCGATTCTGCTTTCACTAGAAGCTTTGCTCCATGTCCTGTTTACTCCACAGGGTAGATTACAGTGGGAAACACTCCTTGACCCATGCTCCAAGAGGCAAAACAACATAAACAGACATCATGCCAGACAACTCCGATCATTGTGCAAAGCAGATTCTTCAGAGCAGATCCTCTTGGACTCTGCTGTTCCCAGTGTCTACTGCTTAGAAGCCCCAATGCCCCTTCCACCTAAGGGTGCAAACCTAACCTGTATGCAGCACAGATTAAGAAGCAGCTGGAGGTCACTTTGGGGTAAAGAGATATCTTCTCTTTACCCTGGGTAAAGCCTCAGTCACCCCATGGGGCTACTCAGACCTGCACCAGCGAAATTGCTAGCGCAAATCTGAGTGGCCAACTGGGTTGGGACCAGCGATCGGATTTACAAACGACCTGGGGGAACGCTGGGCGGGACTTAGGCGGGACATCCAGGTGATTGGCAGCCCATCCGCAGCGATCCGCAGCTGTCCTGGCCTCGGGGGGGGGCCTCCTGCTCGCTGCGGAGGACAGGTGAGGGTCACGCCGGGTGCCTGGGCAAGCAACGGTGGGGCGCGCTAACCGGGGGCAGCCCCCCCGAGGCCAGGACAGCTGCAGAACGCTGCAGACGGGCAGCCAATCACACAGAAGCCCCACGGAAGTCCCGCCCAGCGTTCCCCCAGGTCGTTTGTAGACCCCATCGCTGGTTGGGACTGTGGGTTAGGATCTGGCCTCAGTGCTTGTGCCAGCCTACAGGTAAGTTTGGATTAAACTCTAAGAGAACTAAACAATACCACCTCTGTTCTGTCCATTATTTTAGATTCTTAGAATCTTAGCCTGTGAAGCTACAAAAAGCCCGACAGGTATTCACGGAGGCTGAAGAATGGAAGCAGGTCCCCGCATCAATCTCTTGGTGTATTTCTCCTAATTAGAACGCAGGGCATTCTTAATTGGGCCGATAAAAATGGTTAAGTTGTTAGTCCAGCTACCACAGCACGAGCAAGGTCTTTTCCAGAGTGATTAATTCAATGAAATTGGTTGATGGTACCATTACGTCAGCTCCTGGGCACATTAACACACACACAAAAATCTCAAGCTGGTATTTAAAGTTGCACAAAGTTCAGGGTTTCCCTGTGTGCAGCCGCAGAGTGGAGCAGGTTGGACAAGAAGATTGTGGGATGCAGGAAAACAAGCAAAGTCAGTTTGGTGTAGTAGAGGCTAGTGCAAGGTTTGGGGACAGCCCAACAATGAGGCCAAATGAGGCAGCCATCCCTTTTTTTCATCATGTGACTCAGGGGGCACAGTTAGGCCAGCACAGTTAGGCCAGCAAAGTTTGGCCGGCACAAGGGACACCGTAAAGTGTGTTTGGACCACTCTCGGAGTCAAAGAGGTTGGCTCATGTCTGGCGCCCTCCTCCTTGACTCCAAGAGTGGTCCAAAAGTGCTTTGTGGTGTCCCTTGTGCCAGCCAAACTTGGCCGGTCTAACTCCTGGTTAGGATTGCACTCTCAGTTACCTGCAAAAGAGCAGGAATCTTGCTCCAGCCTGTTTCACAGAACTGCCAAGACCGCATGCTGTCACAGGCCTGGGGGAGCCGAATGTGTGTGTGTGTGGGGGGGGGGAATGCCTCCCTTAAGGGTGCAATCCTAACCTGGAGTTAGGCCAGCAAAGCTTGGCCGGCACAAGGTACACTGTAAAGTGCATTTGGACCACTCTCGGAATCAAGGAGGATGGCGCAAGTCTGTGTGCTGGCCTCTCTGACTCCGAGAATGGTATGAACACACTTTACAGTGCCCCATGTGCCGGCCTAACTCCAGGTTAGGATTGCACCCTGAGTCACATGTAAACACCTGCATTATGTCTGGAGGAATCCTCAAATCTTCCATTGTAGTAAAACAGGGACAAACAAGGGGTATTGGCTATGATGTGAGACGGGTTCCAAAAATGCTTCAAACCTGGGAAACAGGAACAGTTGTGATGTATGACATTTGGTATGGACTGTTGCTTATGTAGCAGATCGTTAGCACCTGGGACAGAGCAGCCATTGCCCGTGAGCTGTACAAGCCCACCCACAAGGGATGAATTTGCTATTTATACCAGAGGTGACGTGGTGGCCCAGCGGGTTAAACTGCTGCTGCTGGGCTTTCCGACCGGAAGGTTGGGAGTTCAAGACTGCGTGACGGAGTGAGCTCCCGTGGCTTGTCCCAGCTCCTGCCAACCTAGCAGTTTGAAAGCACCTAAATGCAAGTAGATAAATAGGGACGACTTTGGGGGGGGGAAGGGAACAGTGTTCCGTGCGTTACGGCCACACGGCATTAGAGTCATGCCAGCCACATGACCACGGAAGCTTGTCCTTGGACAAAACGCCGCCTCTACAGGCTTTGAAACGGAGATGAGCAGTCACGACTAGACCATTCGGTCATGGGGAAACCTTTACCTTTACCAGAGGTGAAGGCCCGAGACGCAAGCTAAAATCTATTTTGGTAGAGACCCTCTGCGATTAACTGTCCACTGAGAGAACTCCTGTCCAGCTCAACAGCCTTTCAGAAAACCCAGTGAAACGTTTCTGCTTAGGCAATTCGTTCTATTCCAGCTGAGCTTGCATACTAATAATTGGTGCCATAACCCTAATATTGTTGGATTGTATCAGATTAGGTTCATTTATGCTTTTCATCAAACAGGCCCTACAATTTTGGATACCAGTGAGTAGGAACGAACGTTTGAAAGGCATCATATGACTGACATGGGAGTTGAAGAGATGGATGAATGAATGAAAAAGACTTACCTAGGCAGAATTCTTTTTAACGGGTTGCTTTCCTGTTGACAAGAGGTAGTAAGTGAGGGCCCTCAGCACTTGATCATGGTTTGGATGCTCTTCAGTGACTTGGATGAAAAGGTGGAAAGTGAGTCCCATCAAACATGAAGCCTGAATGTTGTTGGCATGGATTGAAGACAGTTTGGTGGACCAGATTGGAGTTTGCAGCAATTGGTACTAGCTGGGAGAACTGGACTGAAAAAAAACAGAGAAATGCAAGATTTACACATTTTAGGAACGTCAAATGGTTCACATTGGTCGGTGGTTTTCAAACCGGACCGCAGCAAACTCTGATTACTGATCCATTTTAATCCCAATCCCAGTAATTGGGATTATCGATGCGGGAGCCACCATGGACAATGAAAAAGGACTTTGCCTGATCTAGCAGGGCTCGTTATATTCTTATGTCCCTGATAAGACCTATTTGGTGGTTGGGGAGCAGAAGCAGGCTATGGCAGGGTTCCCTCCACTGATGGGAAATCCCCAGGAACCACAGCCATCCCCTCTATGGCCATCTGCCCCCCCAGTTAGACCTCCAGATCCAAGACCCCTCCATCACACCCAACAGCAACATCAAACTTGGGCCAGGCTTCTGACTCAGGAAAAGTGACCGCTGTTTCTCTTGGCTCCGGCCCCTATTCAGCCTTTGGTGTTTCCTCCCATTTCTCCACTTGCTGGCTTGACCTGCCTCTCCTTTCCATCTACCTTGGATTCCACACATCTGCCTTGGCCAGCCTCCCTGCCTCGCACCCTGCACCCAGCAATGGACATCCGGAGGCTAACGTGGACTAACCCTTGTTAACTAGGACTAACCCTTGTTAACTAGGACCAGTGATGTCATTCAGGGGGAACGGACCAGAACGGGCGTTCCGGATCCTAACGGGCTCCGTGGCTGGTTCTGGGTTCCCAACAAGTGCCAATCAAAAGTGAGTTCCTGTTCCTAAATCATTTGAATGACACCACTGACTAGGACTAACCCTTGTTAACTAGAGACCTCCCTAAGCAAACCACTTCGAGGTGGCGGGAGGAGACACAGGACATCAGTGAGTGTGCAATCCCGACTGTGAGATGTCTGCAAAACCATCTCAGCAGGGAAAAAAAGTTGCACAAACCCGATTTAAGCTTCCTTTTCCCCCAGGACAGAGCACGCTTGGACATTGTCTTCCATTTGAAAATATTCTTTTTGACTACAAGCGTTGCCTTTGCTTTGCTTTTTCATTTCTGCTGCTACAGCCTGAGCCGGCCAAGACTAGCTGCAAGAATTAACCTTTAAACGTCTTGCCCCTTGATTATATCTCCCGCAATTCTGCTCTCACCTAATTCCCAATGCACCCCCTCCCTTCTGCTTGGCCAGACCCCTGTAGGTGATGAGGAAAACTACACAGGCTGTAACCCCTGGAGCCAAAGTGGGGGTTCAATCTTTCAGGAGGTACATATCAAAGCCAGAATTTTTTTAAAAAATAAAACTGCATTGGGAATAGGGCAATTATCTGCTCTCACCACATTTCTCAGTCATAGCCCTGACTGAGGTTTAATTAAAACCAAGTTAAACACACACACACACACACACACACACACACACACACACACACACACA
>JAJKFI010000062.1:5371791-5400816 GCA_029204185.1 Lerista edwardsae
CACACACACACACACACACACACACACACACACACACACACACACACCACTATTTCAGATATCACCCCACTGCATGCCGATTTTTTTTTTTTAAAAAAAAGCAAAATAAACCTTTTATCACAGAGTTTTTAATTTACTGGGAGAACCTTTCCAGCTCGGTTGGATATTCTTCGTTCATAACATTTTCTTTAAAGAAATATATCTATAAATTAGCTAATCCCCCATAATCTCCTTGAGTTGCACCTAAAACACAGTTTCTTGCAAGTGACCTTTTCTGGAAAGGCTGTTTCTATGGCAACGGCATTGTTCGATTCAGTCAGGAGAAAAATACAGCACGGGGGAAAAAATACTTAATTTTGCGGCGTTTGATGTCACATTTAATGCTGACAACAGGCCAAATGAGGGCAAATCAAACCCTCCTCAGTGTCTTTGAGAGCCATATTGGGTGGAAAACAAATGACCCAATGTAGGAAACGTTCATCCAAATTCAGATTTATTTATTTATTTTTAAAAAGAATGCTATCATAGAGGGCTTCTCCAACTATAGAGACTGACCCAGGGCATATGATAGCCCATAAAACCTACAAGCCATAATTATGGAGGTAAGGCGATAACTTGGTTCAACTACGGTGAACGCAATCCTAACCTGGAGTTAAGCCAGCACCGTTAGGCCAGAGAGGTTTGACCGGCAAAAGGGCCACCATAAAGCGCGTTTGGACCACTCTCGGAGTCAGGGAGGATGGCACACACCTGCGTGCTGGCCTCTCTGACTCTGAAGTGGTCCAAACATACTTTATGGTGTCCCTTTTGCCGGCCAAACTTTGCTGGCCTAATTATGCCAGCCTAACTCCAGGTTAGGATTGCACCCTAAAAGACAGGGAAGATCATTCTGATTCACACTTAACAGCTCATCATTTTGGTTTTCCACAGTCTACGCAGGGACAGAAGTTACAGCCATGGAAAAACCAGTGATTTAAACCAGTCGGTTCCAAGACGACAGAATCAGAGACTCTTTCTTGTTTGATGGGTCGCCGTTATTGTCCATAATCTCCAGATCCCTCCATCAGCTCCCACAAAAAAGGGCTGCAAAAACTCAACACATCTACCCACAGCATCCTCTGGCTCTAGCAATTGCTCTGATTCACAGAGTCTCTTCCCAACTTTTTTTTTTATTGCCTTCCATTTGTTTTTGCTGATACTACGTTTTTTTCCTCATCGTGCAACCTGCTCATCCGGCCCTCCGTCATTTCCTTGCAAGTCCTTTCAGTGTCACCTTTTCCTCCCGCTGCCGCTGCGTCTGCCCCCCCCCGGCTCTGCCACGTAATTGTCACTTCTCCCGCTTTCCAGCTTTTGCACGGACTGTGATCAGCATTAAGCTCTCTTGCGCACAAGACGCCATGCTAATTTGTGTCCAAAAATAGTCAAAAGTGGAGAAACACTGAAGGCACTTGCCAAAAACACATTTCCCTCTGCGAGTGTCATTCTGAGTCAAAAGCAACGCTTGGTGCTAGCTGGAAAAGGCACGGATTGAAGAGAAATCGGGGAGAAATTTGGACACCCGGCCAAGCAGATCGCTATGCTGAGATCAACAGGGCTTCACTGCAGTCTAACCATATCGGAATGATTAGGTGAACCCTTAACAGGATGTCTTCATGAACAACTTTTATTTCCCCTGATGCTTAGCCTAAAACCTCAAAAATAAATAGGAAGATATTGACCCAATGCAATCTGCTCAATGGGGCAAGGAGCTACGGAAGAGGCACTTTCATGCATCTCCCAGCCTGATGCTCGTGGCTACCACAGTGCTGCATTGAATTTGCCCATCTGGAGAACAGTGCAGCACTATGGCTGCTACAGGAGTACATTCTTATTTATAGCCTACCGTTCTCCCACCCTACTCTAGATGATGGTTCCTATGTAGTCTCCCATCCAAGCACCAACCCAGATCTGTCTTCAGCTCCAGCTCCGACTCTTCAAAGAGGAAGAGGGAGACAGAAGAGGAGTGGGGAGGAGATAAGTAGTGGGCCAGAGTGACTGAGATGTTCTAGTGCTCTCCTCCACACCTCCTTTTCGGATCCATTCCCCTCTTCCTTTTTTTTAATCTAAGAAACAGGAAAAAGAACAGCAGTGGAGGCAGGAAGCCCATCTGCATCCTGAAGCAAACATCTCAGTCTGCCTAACAGTAGAACCGGCTTTAGTGGTGGTAGAGGAATTGCTGGTGAGTCTTAGCACACAAACAGGCACATGGCAATTGTGTCCCTATTTCCAGCCCTGTAATGTTGGAGGGGTCAGATGTGTTCCCAACGTGACTGCTTTGTTTAACCTACTTAACACTGAAAAATTTAATACGCTAAGTTCCTGACGCAGCAAAGAGAGAGCAATAGTCCAGAGGTACACGACCTGCCTTCTGCTCCTCGACATTAACCTTTGCTTGGCAGCTGATTGCAATTGCCCATCTTGGTCACAGCACTGCAGCAAGAGCCTCATCTAGCACTCCCTGGGTTCTTTTGCAGAACATAATCACAATGAGTAAAAATGACCTATATTTTACTCCCCAGCCAAATATTCTCCCATGTTTGCTACCCTTACATCCATGTTGATGTTGTTCCCCAAATTCTGAAAATTCATCTGACAGCCCAATCCTAAGCATGTCTAAAAGGTATTCCCCACTACTGAATGGTCTAGCCAGTCACTACAGTCTAGTGACTGTAGGGGGCGGTGCTCATCTCCATTTCTAAGCTTGTAGAGCCAGCGTTTGTCCGGGGAGAAGCTTCCGTGGTCATGTGGCCGGCATGACTATACGCCATAGCGCACGGAATGCCGTTCCCTTCCCACCGAAGTGGTCCCTATTTATCTACTTGCATTTAGGTGCTTTCGAACTGCGAGGTGGGCAGGAGCTGGGATAATCCACGGGAGCTCACTCCATTGCGTGGTCTTGAACTGCCAACCTTCCGCTCAGAAAGCCCAGCAGCAGCAGTTTAACCCACTGCACCACCACGTCCCTAAGCATGTCTACTCAGAGGTAAATTCTATTATAATCAATTGGTCTTACTCCCAGGTAAGTGTGGATTACAGCCCGAGTTGCTTTTCCTCATGAGATGCAGCCAGTTGAACATATCTCAGCAATGTGTTTAGATTTTTACTTGGATAACTTCAGGATATTGAGTAGGTGTCACCCAGAAACCCTCTATGTCAGTTTTCTGGCTGCCAGATTTTTCTCTCCTCTTATTTCTCATCAAGACTAAGGAACTTGTTAAAAGCACCGAGAGCCTCATCAGAAACTACATGATAAGCTGCAGGAAATGCGGCTCATTTGCATATTTTAACTGCATGTAATCAACATAATTTGGATTTCATTTTCAAGAACAGGGAGGAAAAAATGATAGACTATAGCCAGTGGACACCTTGCAATTATTCCACAAAATCCATATTCTGAATTGGCAGGAGGGAAAAAAAAAAACAATTCAGGCCCTGAAGAATCTTGAAACATAGATTGAGAAATCACAAAGACAAGCTCCATAATTTTAGATTTTTCATTCATTACTGTGTTTAGATCCTTGAGTGGATTTTCACCACTACTGTGGGCAATAGTTATGTGACCAGCGCAGATGGACTGGGGGAAGGAAAGATAATCAGGATTGTACTCTGATGCTTCAAACCTCATTTCCACAGAGGGCTATGAATGGAAGCAAGCAAGCTCCAAAACCTCCCTGGGCACAGATCATGTGTAGACTACTAAGCAAATAGGGCTTGGAACTCATGAAGACTGGGAAAAGGGGCGCTGGCAAGATTCCAATCCCTCTTATATACCTTTAGAGTGCAATACTACCCTGGAGTTAGGCTGGCACAGTAAGGCCAGCAACGTTTGGCCGGCACAAGGGACACTGTAAAGTATGTTTGGACCACTCTCAATCAGAGAGGTCAGCACACAGACGGGCGCCATCCTCCCTGACTCTGAGAATGCTCAAAACATGCTTTACGATGCCTATATCCTTAAAGCTTCCTGTATCCGCACAGCGGCCCACCAGATGCCTCAGGGAGCACATGAGACAACAAGAGGCCTGCATCCTGTTGCCGCTCCCTTGCACCTGGCATTCTGAGGTAGCCTACTATTAACGTACGGAGGTTGTGCAACCCATCATGGCCTATTGCCCACGATGGACTTTTCCTCCAGAAATCTGTCCAATCCCCTTTTCAAGGCGCCTAGGTCAGACGCCATCACCACCTCCTGTGGCAAATTCGTGGTGATACGTGGTGACTGTTTCCTTTGGCCTTCCGGATTTCACTGGGAGCTTTTCGTCTAATTTTAGCTCGATGCTTCTCCTCACTCAGCTGCAGTCTCCCGACATCCAGCCGAAAACTGCAAGCAAACTAGAATAAGAGTTCCCCTCCTTTCTCACCGTCAGGGTTGAGGAGAAACTCAAAAATACATCTCTCCCCCCCCCACGTTTTGCAGAGCTAGCAGCACCCCCCAAGACACATACCCATCGCCTGAGCTAAGTCTCCGGCTCGGGCCTGAGGAGGGGAATTGTTCGGCGAAAGTAGCCCATTGGCTGGTTGCTATGGAGACCGACATACCACAGTTCTGACCCTTGAGAGGTTTCGCGCTCCCCTCAGCAGGGTAGCCAGCAGCTGGACTGCAGCTGTTCCAGGGCAAGACCAGCCAGTATGTACAGCCGAAATCTCTCCCGCTGCCGGTCCACAGAGCAGCTGAGGCACGCCCGCCAGCTACACACAGCCCTCTTTGGGGGACTGTGGATTTGCTCACAGACGGCGCTTCTTGTCAAAGTGCAGAACAACAAACGGGAGGCAGGGTATCGATCCTGCATCAAAGAGCTCGGCGAAAGCATATGCAAGTTGCTGTCGGCAAGGAACTCTTGGAAAGGCAGGGCTGGGGTCAGCAGAGGTTGCACTTAGAATAGTGGTCATTCATGTCCAACAGCCTAGATAGATAGGAGTCATCAAGGGAGTATTGCCAGGGGCCAGTTCTAGGTAGTAGAGGTGTTAACACGTCTCGGGGCACCTGCAGATGAGGTGTTTAGTCTAGGACTGGCACACTGGGTCCATTCATTCTTTGTGGCGGGAGGGGGTGGTGGTTCTATTTAGATCCTTATTTTAGAGGTAGGCTATGTCGGTGCCAGATGCAGGGGAGTGGCAACGAGATGCAGGCATCTAGTTGTCTTGTGTGCTCCCTGAGGCATCTGGTGGGCCACGGTGAGATACAGGAAGTTGGGCTAGACGGGCCTTTGGCCTGATCCAGCAGGGCTCTTCTGAAGAGATCATAACCCATCCAACATCTACCTGCATTCTCCTCTCATGCTTAGATCATCACATTTTAAAAAAGGAAAATCATTCTTCTTCTTCTTCTTGGCTTTTAATTTAATGGGAGTTATTTTAAAGGCACGTTTATTGTTTTTAGGATATTTTAATGTTTATATTTTTATGCTATTTGTAAGCATATCTGCTGTCAGGGGGATAAAGAGGGGTACAAATTTGTAAATAAATGGATACATAAAATCAGTTCCTTGCAAGAATAGTGGTACGGCAGTGCAATTCCACAAGCATGGATGTTATTTCGTGCCACTGGTCAGTTGCCTTTGAGAGGCGCATGATTGGATGCAATGGAATACAAGTGAAACAGGAGGAAGAAGGTCCATCTCATGTCCTTTCTGGCATAGTGGAATTTTGCGATTCTGCATATGATTGCTAGTGGAAAAGCAATGTCTAGCTGACCCTGCTTGTGAAAGACGTTGCAAGCATTCTAGCAAGGATGCTCAAAATATGGAACTCCCCTGGGTTGAATGCTCACAGCCAAGAATCAAGGTGAGCAAGGAAGTGCCCACAATAGCAAGCACATGGACCATGCTTAGACGTTGTTTTCCATGACGAGTTGGTCAACACTCACAAAAGGTTAGAGCTTTCATGGGCACACTGGGGTTTTTCCGAGAGATCAAACCGACGGTAGGCCAAATGCTGAAGCTTTGGAGAACATCTGGGCTTACGGCAGGCACAAAGTTTAAATACTGGGATGCATCCCCAAAGGTTGTGCATTCCTACCTTTGCCACATCCCCCTTGTAGATCAGATAGGAGAGGCTTGTTGTCATCCACAGCAACACCCTTAATAGGAATATCTCAGGGCATTGTGTCTGCAATGCATTAGTTAAACAAAAAAATCACCTCATGTTCTGGAGAGGACAGCAAATTGCAGGGAACGGACTGGCAGGGGACAGAAAAGCCCTGCCAACCTGCTTGATTTCGGTAGATCTTTTATTTAATTCAATGATCCTGATTCCAGAAGACTGTCTATATAAAAATTCTGTTTACGTAGAAAATCGTTCCACATTGGACACCGTGGCGCTATTTAGAGGGAAGGAATGATTAAGATTTGTTCCACCTAGCCATTTTCTGCCATCCCATAATCCTGTGCTCTCCCCAAGTGGTCTTATGCACACAGCGCCAAACAGGCTCTGTGTATAAACGAAAAGCAGTGGGGCTCTGGTCAGGCTAATCTGGGCTGGGATTATAAATAAACACGCTCCACGCAAAGAAAGGGGAGATCGCTTCGGCGCAAGGTCCCCGTATCGGTGTCATCAATCAGCGACTGTGCAGTGGACAGAACGCCATTCATTCCACGGCGCTTGTCCCTCTGCCCATTCATTTCCCCCTACTTCGCTACAATGCGTCCCAGTTGGGTGCATGGCACGTGGAGAGTTTTCTTGCAAGCTGGTTTTAGCCCCCCCCCCCAATAAAATGGATCCACGCAAGTTGCAGGTTTGCTGTCTGGGCTACGTTCACGTCCGACTTCTGCTCACTAGCTCAAGAGGCAGGTTTTAAGGAAGGGCATGAGAGGGAGCTCTGTGTGCAAGCACAGTGCATCCTAATTACAGCCCAATCCTATGCTTTCCAGTGCCCAGGGCCAGTGGTGTCATCTAAATGATTTAAGAACAGGTACTCACTTTTGATTGGCACATGTCGGGACCCGCCCACTGGAAGTGACGCCATAAGCCGGAAGTGAGGTTGTGGCAGGAAGTGACATGAAAAAAGCCCTTTTTGAGGCCTCAGACGATTTTAAACTGACCCAACAGTTGCAACAGTATTCCACAGCACCCCCAGAACATGTTAAGGAGGCCTGGCATCATGTTAAAGTGACCCAACAGTTCCAAAAGTATTCGAGAGCAGCTCATTTTTCAGTGGCAAGGCAAGGCAAGGCTCCGCTTGCTTGCTGCCTGCCTGCCTGGCTCTGAGAACATGCAGGCAACTCAAACATGCAGGAAATTCAAACGTTGCAGGGGGCGGAGTCGACGAGTGGGCGGGCAAATGGGCGGGGCCAGCCGTAATCCTAGAAACAGGTACTCACGTACCCCCGTGTACCCCCTGCATGACATCACTGCCCAGGGCTCCAGTGGCACCGAAACGGCTACCGCTGAATCCTAGGGGCACCGGGATGCTGCCAGAAGTCTCCTTGGGTAAAGGAGCATTTGCATGTGTTTGCACGCAGCCAGTAGCAATGGATGTCCGTGGCTCTGTGCCCACAACTGAGCGTGTGCAGAGAAGGCTTGTGTCGGACTGCCTGGCCAGGGAGGGAGCCCAGAATACAGTGGCAGAAGCCCCGCCCAGTTCTGCCCCTTCGCTTTCTCCAAAGGCCTCGCTGCCAAGCGATGGTGAAACATACCACTGGCCACTCTATGACAACGTCTTCCTGATGCTGAGGCTCAGCACCAACTGGCGCCGGCCCAGCACCGGCTCTCCCTCCCCCCCCCACCAGGTACCACGCTTTACGGCATGTTTGATACCCAAAGCCAGTGGTATGCGCATAATGCTGGTGCTAAGAGGCTCCGGATTGGGCCCTTAATCATATACTGTTGCCATTTTCTACCACTGATGCACTGGAAATTGCATTTCTACCAACGTTACCCTAACGCACCATTGGTGGAAAATGGGAAGAGCTCAGTCTCCAGCTTCCCTCGAAGCTCTTCAACCAGGAGAAACCCTGCAGAGGTCTGCATTCAGTCCCTGCCCTTGCAAATGAGTCTGTTATTACCAGCCCAGTTCAAACTTGATGGCCAGTTCAGCCCCTCTGAATAGGTTCAGAAATGCACTCTCAAACCTTGCAAAATATGCGCCATGGAACCGGCCCGGCTCTCGCCACCTCTGCAGGTCCGCACAGAGCAGCAAAGGGGATCAAGAGCTTGGATTCAACACCAGCCACCTAGTTGCAGGACTCCTCTTCTTGAAGGTAATCTTGCCTCAACTTGTCTGTGCATCTGGTTTCGTCCTAAGACGAAAGCTTGAGAATCCACCAGTCAGATATTCCACTGTGCAACATCATCAAGCACCAGACTCTGAAACCCCACCAACACACACACACACACACACACACACACACACACAAAGAGAGAGCGAGAGAGAGAGAGAGAGAGAGAGAGCGCTCCTGGACTTACATAGAAATGGAATGCATTTGATGCCCATTCAAGTTTCATTTTCAATTTCCCCAGACTCTCCTGGATTCCCCAGTTCGATCCTTCACAATAACCTCAGTAAATGCTGTGTTCTGCCACAAGGCCGGTTTCATGTGTTGGATATATTTTACTAGCTCTCAGCAGCTGAGCACCTGCCTTGCCTGCAGAAATGCCCTTACGGTTCAATTCCTGGCATTACCAGGTAGGACTGGGATAGGCCCCTTTCCGAAACCCCAGACAGTATATCATCATACCAGTATATAATCATACACGTGCTTCTTTCGAGGGCGGCTCCCTCCAGGGCTAGCCAAATTGCCACTCCACAGCCAGGACCACTCTTGCTGCTACCATCTTGGGATAGCCTCTCAGACACCCAGGGCTAACACCCCCCCCCCCAGCCACCTTCTTTGCATCCACTGCATGTGACTACAAGAGGGAAAGCAGTAAGAACTGCCTGGTGTGCCAAAGAGCCCACCTGGAATTACCTTTCCCATGAATTTGCACTGTTCCCTTCCTATTTGTATGTGTTGGATTTCCCCTCAGCTAGACATGCTTTTTCTCTAGCTCGTTGCAATGTTCTCCCTTTGGCAGTTCTTTGGGGTAGATTTTCTGGGATCCCACTTCGAGACCGCTTATGCCCATGTGACCTGAAGACTATTGAAACCTTGGAGCATTTACTTCTACACTGCCCTATTCATTCTGCCATTAGAGAGAAGCATTTGTAACCTATAATGCTCTCTTGGGATTTGAAAGTGAACCCCCAGCTGCTGAAAACTTTATTTGCATTGGGAGACAGTAAGGCCATAACGCAAATGGCATGGTTTTTACAAAAAATAGTACAAGTTAATGTGTCTCGTTCCAACCCTGCACAATCTTAGTTTTTGTTATGGGTTCCGATTATGTTCTGTATAATTTTGTTCTCTGTTTTATTTTATGCCAATAAAGGTTTGTTGAGTTGAGCTGAGAATTTGCACTGTCACATTTCCCCATGTAATGCGTGAACGGCCTGCCACAAACATCACTTCTTTTATTTCTGAATTTCACCACAGCCAGCCTTTCCCAGACGTCCCTTTGGTTCATAGAGGAACGTGTAAGGAGGGGGAAAAGAAAAACAACACGGTAGAATAAAGGGCATAGGGCATCACGTTTCTGAAAGCGCGGCACGCACAGAGATGAGGCCAGGTTTTCTGAGACGCTCGGCTCCCTATTTACTCAGCAGGATAAATTCCCCTGAAAAAATGTGCCCTTTGGTGGCACAGAGAAGAGATGCTGCTCGGGGTATTTTGCAGAAGCAGGCCAACATCTGGGCCCATTTTTGCACGGTCAACCCTGGAAGAATTTGACTCAAAAGTGCTCTTGGAAACCTTGTTTATGTGAAGGAAGAGGAAAGAGGAGGTCAGGCTTAATAACGTGGACTTATTCTGGGTGGAGCTTGAGGAAATTAGTGAAAACATTTCTTTTTCCTTTTCCCACCAGACGTTGGGGGATTGTTGAACAAGCCGCTGGCTTTATTTTTCCTTTTTTAAAAAAAAAACAGGACGGATATTTTGGCGGCCGATTTTCAGATTAAGCTCAACTGTTGTTTCACCCAGCCGGTTCTTCTGACTATTTCGTAGAAATACTATTATTTTGCAAGCGGCTTCAAGGGACAAAATGGCAAGATTGAGGTCTTTTGGAAAAGAAAACAAACGGAGACAATTGGTCTGCAAGACTGGTGGAAAGAGCAAAAGCCCAACCAAAGAAGAAATGGGCCACGGGACAAATTTACAAATTATGTAATTATAAATTATAATCACTTTAAAATACACTAGGTTGGTGATGGAGGTCTGTGGTCTTCAACCTTTTTCATGCCACAACACAAACAAAAAGATATGGGGACCGTTGGGGGTGTTCCGTTGGGGGGGGGGGGCGGAACGCTATCTGCCCACACCCCGCTCCTTTTACGCCTTCCCAAAACTGTTCACTGTAACCAGTGGTGTCATTCAAATGATTTAGGAACAGGAACTCACTTTTGATTGGCACTTGTCGGGAACCCGGAACCAGCCACGGAGCCCGTTAGGATCCGGAATGCCCGTTCTGGTCCGTTCCCCCTGAATGACATCACTGCCTTCGCCCCCCTAGGAATCTGGAGTTGCTCCCTTTAACCCTCTGAGTGCCGGCCAACCAAGAAGAAAAGCTCTTTGCAGGGGAATTGGGAAGGGGGAGGAGGGAGAGTGAAGTGGGCGGAGTCAGCCCTAATTTTAACTAGTGGAACTGAGTTCCCCCGCGTTCCCCCTGCATGACATCACTGACTATAACCAAATATACTTATGAGAGAGAGCAGAAAAAGTTACTACGAAGCCAGAAGCTATTTGAGCACAATTGCTAAGAACCTGAGCAGGACTGGGACACCATTTTGGAGTGGATTATTGGCCTGGATGAGATGTCTAAAGGGGTAAAATGCTCTCTGCTCCAGCAACTCCTGTTCAGAAGACATTCACCTCTTAGATCATTCACCTCTGAAATGGGTAATGCAGAAAAAGCTTCTTTCCTAGGAGTTGCTTCCCCCTCCTCCTCACCCCACTGTGAAATATCTCGTGTTTCCATTACTGGAAGCACACCTAGCAGAGTCTTTTAGCTGCAGCAAAATGGAACAGTTTCCTTGCTCTGAGCCTAGTTTTCAATGGCCAGCCACTTATTGCATAAATCAGTAATTTTTTTTTCTTCCCAGTGATCCTCATTAAGGAGGGAGGAAAAACACCGAACATAGTGTCTTTTACCAGTCTAAACTGTACAATCATATCGCCCACAGAGTTTTTAACCGGACCAGTTTTTCCAATCTTCGGCAATAAAAACAACCCAATAAAATGAACAGGAAAATATCTTCATTAGGATTTATAATGCTCATTAAAGCCTCCTGAGTAGAAAGCCATGACTGAGATCCTGAGAAGTCGAGGAAAATGCAAATTATACCGCGTGGGGAAAAATTTTTTTAAGGATATTTCTTTAATCGTCAGCCCAATTATCTGCGGTCAGCCCAATGGGTTAAGATTATACTGTTCATCCTCAGACTCAGTGAGGAGCCTTAAAAAAGTGTTTCACTTTAATAAAAATGAAATCTGGACGCTGCAGAAACCAGCATCCCTAATGACGTGTTTACACAGAAGATGACAATTTCTATTTAATGGTGATTACTACCAAGAACAAATTAAACTTCCTGAAGTATATGGGTTAGAGATAATGGAAAGCGGGGGTGGGTGGGTGGGTGGAGTGACAATTGTGGAGCATGTACCAGTGTGCGTATATGTACGCAGGAACTCAGCCTTTGTGTACAGTCTCCATGTACATGGTGAGGAAGCCTACGATTGCTTGCATGTACACATGTAGGATTTCCCAGTAGCAATGTATGGCTGTGAGAGCTGGACCATAAGAAAGGCAGAGCGCCGAAGAATAGATGCTTTCGAATTATGGTGTTGGAGAAGACTCTTGAGAGTCCCCTGGACTGCAAGGAGATCCAATTGGTCCATCCTTCAGGAAGTCAAGCCTGATTGCTCCCTGGAAGGACAAATCCTGCAGCTGAAGCTCCAATACTTTGGCCACCTCATGAGAAGAGAGGACTCTTTAGAAAAGACCTGGGAAAGATTGAAAGACCTGGGAAAGAAAAGACCTGGGAAAGATCATGCTGGGAAAGATTGAAGGCAAAAGGAGAAGGGGGCGGCAGAGGATGAGATGGTTAGAGAGTGTCACCAAAGCGATGAACATGAAATTGGGCGAATTCAGGAAGCTAGTGGAGGACAGGGAGGCCTGGCGTGCTGTGGTCCATGGGGTCACGAAGAGTTGGACACGACTTAACGACTGAACAACAACACATGTAGGAAGAGAGGGAAGAGCCATAAGTCGTTAAGCAGGGAGGAGGGTATGACTAAGGCTGAGTCATAACTCTCATGATGCACATTATACCTTAGACTTGAAGCACCTGAAGATCTGGCAGTCACGGACTTGACTTATTGTGGATGCCAGCAGAAAATGCTGCAACCTAAAGACTGGGACTCTCGGAAACTGACATAGCACATGTTTATTTCATACTTGGGTTTTCGAAGGGAGAAAAACACCCTAGAGCAGTGGTCCCAAAACTGTGTGTCAGGACCCACCAATGGGGGGTGAAGCAATTCCAGTTGGGTCACAAAGCACCTAGAGCAGCCATATTGCAAATATGGGAAGATGGGATGCTGGAAAAGGGGCCCTCTCCTTTCTGGTTGTTTCACTTGTGTCAAGGTTGTAAACAGGCTCCCCCCCCCTTTCTGGTTCACTTTGCTATTGGAAAATGGCTGGAAATAACCCACCTAGGTTTACCAGACTTTTAATAAAGAGGATCTAGAAATAAATAATATTTATTTAACCTTTAAAAAGACCCAGAAACATTTATCTCCTTTTATTTACACATGCTTGCAAACTGCAGGAGCTCAGCTCCTTGCAGTGCAGTTGACAGCTATCTTGCAAACTGCAGGAGCTAAGCTCTTTGCTGGGTAATTAGCAGCTATAGTATCTGATTTTTGAATAGCCTCAGGGCTTGAAGCCATTAGTTATTTTATATTTCCATCACCCTTTGGTGACTAAAAACCAAAAGGCAACCAACTAGTGGCTCCCGATCCATAGACTACTGATCTAGCCAATCACATCTGTTTGGACTCAAAAAGAGAGACAGCAAGAATACATGAGCGAAAGAGCAGCAGGATTTTTTTCCTTTTTTTAAAAAAAAAGCAAGACAACATCAAGGGACAATTTTACACAATCTGAGAAAACTTGAGCCGTTGGAATCTATATCAGCAAGTCATCTTCACCACCACGACACAAGCTACCTGTGGTTTCTCTGGAAACTGATGGAGAAAAAATCAGATTCTTCTCTTTTTCAAGGGAACTGATATTCCATATTTGAGTATCGTTGCAGTAATATGCAAAATACTCTCCTTTCCCCACTTCAGTGGCTCTACAGCGACAATTCAAGCCCATAGAAAGGGAACCCCTGGGGCACCATTAACTCCAAGAGACAAAGGCAAAGGAACTGCAGAGTTTAGAAGGATATGTCACATGGAACGACGAGTGCAAAGTGTAAGGCATAACCCATCCCAAGCATAATATTTTTTCCTTTTGCAACAATCCAGCGTTCAGAGTGGCCTCTTCGGCACTTTGACTTATTTTCTTGTGTAACTTGATGGTTGAAAAGAGCTTCCAGATTATATTTTGTTTTCTGCTGTTGGTAACAAAGGCTCAAATATACTCTGCCAGCCAATTTGATCCCAAACAGGGCATGCTAGAAATTATAGCTCCAGATGCAGGCTTAATACACACACACACACACACACACACATACACACACACACACACACTTACCAAAAACGGACATCAATATTCAGTTTTAATATCTGTTCTTTTGTAAAAGAAGAACAATCAATCACTGGCAAAAGCAAGCTCAGATACTAACAGTTCCCAGTGCAGGAATTTAAACTCAAAGGTACATAACCACACAATGTCTATGAAGATTTAATAATAGTAAAATTAAAATTGTAACTGAAGCATAATGAAGAATTTATTACAAACTGGCGTGCAAACTCTGAGATTAGCCTCTGTGGAATTGCGATCGGTTCAGAGCAACGGTAAACAATGCACAGAAATGCAACTTAATTATCTTCTGAGTCAAAAATACACAACCAGATGCAGAGACAATCCTGCGCTACCCCACAATTCCATGGGGGAACGTTCACTACAGTCCTTTTGCTGAGTTCTGCTCGATGGCTGATGCAATCCGAGGCCTTTGCTCGTCATTGTGAGAGACATCGTAGACTGCCCCAAACACCCAAGATGTTGGGTGACAAGGAGTTGTATTCCCATAGTAAGTCATTCCTTGGATACTCAGTGGATAGGTTTTTAATTGTGCTTACATAGAAACATGTGTAGCAGCCTTATGCTGGATCAGTCCTATCTACTCAGCTGAGTCTTTGTAGAGCTGTTAAGCACCTGAGAAGAGCCCTGCTGGATCAGGCCAAAGGCCCATCTAGTCCAGCTTCCTGCATCTCACAGTGACCTACTAGATGCCTCAGGGAGCATAATATTGTCACTGCCTTCCATTGGGCATTCTTGGGTAGTATAAAACAAGGAGATTGCACACACCCATCATGGCTTGTAGCCTGTGATAGACTTTTCCTCCAGAAATCTGTCCCTTTTAAAGGCATCTGGGCCAGATGCCATCACCCCATCCTGCAGCAAGGAGTTCCACAGATTGATTACATGCTGGCAATAATTTTTTTCTTTTGCCTGCTCTAACTCTGCCAGCATTCCATTTTAGTGGATGTCCTCCAATTCTGGTGACCTATGAAAAGGAAGGTCTGTTGATAGCTGGACTTGGGGAAGTACCACTTGTATGATACCCCAGGAGGGGAAGGACCAAGGGTGTTAAATAATCCCGGCTCCCGTACAATAAACGGGGCATTACGAACAGATTAACCGAGCCACTGCCCCCCAAATTTAACACTTTCAAAGAAGATCCCAAGGAGGTGGTACGCACAAACACACACACACCCTAACAGCTACCGCAAATCGCAACCTTCCAATATGCACAGATGACGTTTGCCGCAATTGAGGTCCATTAATTTCTGAGAGCAAGGGTAATTCCAGACACCAGAGCACACGCCATGCTGCTAACCAAGTCAAGGGATTTTCAGGTTTAAGGAACGATGAAGAACAAGCACCATTTGTAATGCACCATTTTGCAATTTAGCAGCATCAGGTTTCCAAGGAAAAGGTGCACCTGGAGAGGCCTTCAGGAATGGTCAAAACTCCATGCTTTTGAGAAGAGCAGATTTTAAAGCTTTAAAAAGGCAGATTTTAACAACGAACTGTTCACTTAGGATTATTCTTCTCGCAGCTCCTGGAACCAACAATGTGCACGATTTAAATTTTTCTAACACCCCTTTCTCCCCCTCCTTTTTTTTTTTTAAAGTATTTTGTTTCAGTAGCTCTTTTCACATCCCCTCCAAATGAGCAATAGGGTGGGGAATTAAGAAGTTTCCTTCTTGCATGGCTGGGTGAGAAATTGTGTTTTGGGAATTCAGTAAAAATGTTCCAAAACATTTCCTGGCTTCCATTAACACTTCTCTGCTTGGCGTTCAATTCTGCAGTACTTACTGCTCAAAATTATTCTTCGCATTGATAGGCTTTTTTTTAAGTGCCACCCTTCAGGATTCCTTTCTCATGGGTAGGAGGGCAATTCCCCCCTCCTGGAGTTCCCTCTCTGGGTACTTCAAGGGTAATTCCCCTTGTCTTGGAAACTTGCTGCAATCATTAAAAACTGAGAGCACAATCCTAACCTGGAGTTAGGCCGGCACAGTTACGTCAGCCAAGTTCGGCTGGCAAAAGGCCTGCCATAAAGTATGTTTGGACCACTCTCGGAGTCAGAGAGGCCAGCACACAATCATGCGCCATCCTCCCTGAGAATGGTCCAAACGTGCTTTAGGGTGATCCTTGTGCTGGCCAAACTTTGCTGGCCTAACTGTGCCAGCCTTAGCCCTTGACGGCGCGATATAGGGTGGTGCGCTCATGACATGTGGGTGCCCTAGCTCCTCCAACGCTGGAATGCTTTTCCTATCCGCAAGGTGGGTAGGGGTACCCCCAAACTGTCCCTCCACATGCTCTGATAAGCCTCCTCTAAAGCAGCATTACACCAATAACAATTAATAGATTGAGACAAGTTAACCAAAACATGGATTGGTTGATCAATTAAACTTTGGAGAGCCTACACACCAAAATTCCACAACTTGATGGCCAATACAAGCAGGTCCAGAAAAGGGATTTCAAAAGCCAAAACTGCAGTTGCCAAACAGCCATGGGGCTCTGCCCGGTTGTGGCCTGGGTGAGTACACAGCAGATCTGTGATTAAAATGATTTAAGTTTGACTCGCAAGAAATACCAGGCCCTTATTTTGCCAAGGCCATTTCTGAGGAGTCTCCCTTTTAAAGAGCTGCTGCTTTTCCAGGGAGATAAGTTGGGAGAGTCACAGTGGAACTACAAAAGAGAGAATATGATATGCCTATTATTTTTCTGAATGCGCTTAATCCCCCCTCCACAGCAGGGACAGAATCGGTATTATCATAAAGAAAGAAAAACGAATCTTCTGGCCACTGAGGGAAGTGCCGCGTTGGCAGCATAAAGTTGCCGTTTTCTTTTTCTTTTTGAGGATTTCAGCAGAGAGAAAAAATTGGTGCATCTAAACAGCAAGGTAGTTTTGTCGGCCTGTGGAGAATTGATTATCTGTCCCAGGGGTTGGCACACAGCTGCTGTTATCGGTTTTGGAAGGATTTCACGAACGTTTCTGCAAAACAAGCGACAGAGGGAGAAACGGGGGGTCTCATTGCATGGCAGGCCAAAAGGCCAAGGCAGGTGCGTCCCTCTGGATTAAGCCTTTTGAAATGGGCAAGGCAATTGAGGGGGCCTTCCAGGTTCCCAGTAGCACATTTTCCCGATGGAGGTCCCGGACAAGAAGGTTAGATACACTGGAGACGACATCCCTGTACAATGAATAGCCGCCGACTGAAGCCATGGGGCGGGCTCAGCAGCCATGTTGGTACGCTCAAAACAATCCGTATTCCAAGCATTTCAGATTGGTTTGTGCGTGATGTTTAGGACTTAATAGTTTACTCCTGAAGTAAAAACTTACCAAAATAACAACGTGTGATCGTGGAGAAACATCATTGGTAACCTTATTATGAGTTAATATGCAATTCCAAGGTTTAATTCCGCATAATTATATTACTGAACATACCGGGCGAAATGCTACTTGCTGTCTATTTAAACTCAGATTGCACTGTTAAAGACGTTGAGATTAACTTTTACACGTGTGCAGGGAGATTTTTATTCGTGAATTCGCGGCAATCCTCCTCCTTGGCGGCAATGATCTGAGTCAGCCATATTGTTACGCTCATGGCTTCAAGAAAACGATCTCATGTCGCCTCCAGCCATTTAACCTTCTTGGTCCCGGACAACCATTCCCAGAATCTCAGCAGCAAACAGCCACATTGTCTCTACCGAAGAGAGGACACAGCACAGCAGCTGGTCCCCAGGAGAAGCAGGTCTTCACTGGAAACAGGAGGTAAGTATTCTAAGGAAGGGAGAGCTTGCCGACTCAGGGCACAATCCAAACGTGGAGTTAGGCTGGCACAGTTAGGCCAGCAAAGTGTGGCTGGCAGAAGTGATACCATAAAGTATGTTTGGACCACGCTCGGAGTCAGAGAGGCCAGCAGACAGACATGCACCATCCTCCCTTACTCCCGAGAGTGGTCCAAAGGCACTTTATAGTGGCCCTTGTGCCAGCCAAACTTTGCTGGCCTAACTTCAGGTTTGGATTGCACCTTCAGAAATGCAAGTCTTCGTTGGTCAAGAAAAATGGGCCTGGGATTGATTGATCACCAACCAACCAACCAACCGCATTTATATACCACTTCTCAACACAAAGTTCACAAAGCTGTTTACAGGCTAACAATTATTATTGTTTATTATTATTATTATTATTATTAATAATAATAATAATAATAACAACAACAACAACAACACACCACCACCCCATCCAAATCAAGATACAGAGAAATTAACAATAATATCAGCCTGTAAACAGCTTTGTGAACTTTGCATTGAGAAGTGGTATATAAATGCAGTTGGTTGGTTGGTTGGTTGACAATAATAATAATAAAGTGAAATGGCTCAGTGTCATTTTGTTCCCCATTCAACACTTACATTGAGCTTTAGCTCCTGTGCAAAAGTAGGGGGTGCCAGGTTGATGGGGCCTGTCATATTTTTATCTCAGGAATGACCATCACCACTCCGTCCAAATCAAGATACAGAGAAATTAAATTATCTTGTGCAGACATCTGGGCTCATTGCAAACATTCCTCTAAACCAAGCTTGCTTCCAAGATACAGGCACTTTTGGCTCTGTTCGAGCAAAGGCAATCTCCTGAAATGGTTCTTTTTTGTGTGTGAGAAGAAGTTGAGACACTACAACCAGGAGACAAAGGCGGCACCACCACCTAAGCCAGCGATGACGAACCTTTTGGGCTCAGCGTGTCAAAACCCAGGAAAATGCTTAACTTGCTGGTGTGTCAATCCCCCTCCCAAACGAAAGAGAAACAATTCTATAGACCCATTTATTTAAACAAAAAATACAGTCCAATCATGTGTGGTGCTGTGTATTAGAACATAAGAACATAAGAAGAGCCCTGCTGGATCAGGCCAAAGGCCCATCTAGTCCAGCTTCCTGTATCTCACAGCGGACCACCAGGTGCCCCAGGGAGGCATGAGACAACAAGATGATTGGATCCTGTTGCCACTCCCTTGCACCCAGTACTCTGAAGTAGGCTACTACCAATGTAAGAAGGTTACAACCCATCATTGCCTATAGCCCACAATGGACTTTTCTTCCAGAAATCTGTCCAATCCCCTCTTAAAGGCATCAAGACCAGATGCCATCACCACCTCCTGTGGCAAAGAGTTCCACAGATTAACTACCTGCTGGGTAAAAAAGTACTTCCTTTTATCTGTTTTAACTCTCCCAACCCTTAGTTTTAGCGGATGCCCCCTGGTTCTGGTGTTTTGAGAGAGGGATTATATAAAGAAACACCAAATAATTACAAAAAGGAAAAATGAGTAAAACCAACTCAGTTTTTGCCAGGTATTGGTGAACGCTGGTGTGTCACCCCAAACGTTGTGGTGTGTCACCTTTGACACGCGGGTCATGGGTTCGCCATCACTGGCCTAAGCAGAAGGCATCCCCCAAAGTTCAGTGCCTGAACCCCCAAGCCAGAAGGCGCACACAGACGTGTTGAAGAGCCTCAGGCCGTTTTCCTGTGCTGGTGCAATTTGGAGGCGCACCTGACTAAACAGACTCCATTCGTGGCCTTCCCACCCTCCAAGATGTTCTAAGCAAACACGCCAAGTCAGCGAGGATCGAGTGCAGACGCGAGGGGGTCGACCTCCCTGCCTTTGTGGAATGCTCCGTTTGCATGTTTGCAGGCCTCTCGAGAGGCAGAAGCAAGCTGGGATGGTGGAATGCGGGACCCACACAGCGTTGGACACACACTGAAGCAGTCCCGAGAAGCACCCAATGCACAACTGCTTCTGTCCACTGCAGAAAAGAGCAGGAGAAACGGGCATTTACGGCGTCCTTCTGAAACCCCAGTTCCTTGGGGATCGGCTCCATCTTGGGTCCACCGTTGCTGGAGTGAGGTTGCCCCACCCCACTGCACGCCAGATTTGGAGAGTGTCTTTGCTATCACAAAGCTCTTGATTCTCAGCAGCTGGATTCACGATGTGCCGGGCAGACAAGGTCTAACTTCCATTCCTCCTAATTGGATCCTGCAGAACATCTTGACATCTTCATGGGATACAATCGGATTTACATGAGCATCCGCGTTGCAGCAGTGTGCACAATTGTGGGCGGATCGGTTTACTTTGGGCCCTTAATGATGTCTTTCAGCGGCTTCTGCAGTTCCATTCCACCCTCCTCCTCGTTCCATTATCAGATTATGAAGTGTTCAGAAACGTTCTCCAACATATTCTGAAATGCGACTAGTGGAATTAAGTGTTAACACACGAATCTCGGATGCTCAGCCCTATTTACCAGGCATGCTGCCTGCTGCTTACTGCCAGCCTCCCCCCTGCTTGCTTGCTTGCTTGCTTGCTTGCTTATTTTGGTTTTGGGCAGTTTTACTGAAGGTTTGCTGGGGAGATTTGCTGCCATCATCATTATCCAAGACTCAGCTCCCTCTCCAAAGTCACCAGACAAAATCACCATGAAATGACATGGTGCCATGGGCACCATCTGGGGGCTTTGGGCATACTTGGGTTTTTCCCTATGGGGGTAGAGCCCCCACATTAACACCAGCCCCCTCGGCATCCAGCACCCACACCCATTCTGCTCCAAAACACCCATAGCTAACCTGCATGGCCTTGGGAGACAGACTAGTGAAGCGTGTGATGCCATTTTGACTCCTGGTGCGTGCGCACGATGTCTGCTCTCCTGACCGAGGGAGCTTCGGAGCCCAGGTCTACCAGCTATACTTATAACGGGTAGACCTGGGCTCCGGAGGGCGTGGCTACGTCACATGGGAGGCGTGGTCACATCAACATCAGGGGTGTGGCCACGGGCACCCACGTTTATGAAATCAAGTCGGCGCCACAGCATGGCGTCATCTACGTATGTGATGCTTCAGAAGACAGAATGGGTCCCTGCCCCAAGGAACTCACAATTTAGACAGAGAAATGAAGGGTGATGACAGGGGGTGGGGAAAAGAACGGAGTCAGAGAAAAACAAAACTGGGCTTAGTTTCTAGGCTTAGAGACTAGGCTTAGTGGTTGCACAATAAAGAGACTTGGGCGGTGGCATAGCTGGGGGGAAGGGGGGTACACTGCCCTGGATCTTCCCACCTAGTTGACATGGATAACAACTGCCCTTGAACCTGCCCAAACACAGCAGCTGTTCTGTCGCAAGTCCAATCAGGCCCATTATGAAACTCAAGGTTCCATGGAACATCCTTGCATTTTAAAAAGACTCCAAGTAAGCCCCAGAGAGCCAAAAAGCAGAAGGCGATTAAATATATGCACATTTGAATGCATAAAACAAAAGAAGGCATTTGGACAGCTCCCTTAACGGTCCTCAGTCTGAAGCCAGGGCAAGACCAGGTATTGCAGGGTCAAATAGCATCACGCAAAGAAGGCAACTGGGGTGACTGGGGCTTACGCGGGTGTAAGGGAAAAAAACTCCCCTTGGCCTGCACTTCGCTGCTGCTGCCGCCTCCTAGTGGGCCTTAGGATATTGCCCTGCTTTGTCGGCCTTACAAGGCCGGCGCAGTATAGGGTTGCGCCCTCAGTTTAGGATTGCGCCCTCACGACTTATATGCAAGTATTCCAAAACACTATTCAGAAGGCTTCTGGTCCCAAACACTTCAATTAAGGGATGCTCATTATGGTGCTGGAGAAGACTCTTGAGAGTCCCCTGGACTGCAAGGAGATCCAATCGGTCAATCCTCCAGGAAGTCAAGCCTGATTGCTCCCTGGAAGGACAAATCCTGAAGCTGAAGCTCCAATACTTTGGCCACCTCATGAGAAGAGAGGACTCTTGAGAAAAGACCCTCATGCTGGGAAAGATGGAAGGCAAAAGGAGAAGGGGGCGGCAGAGGATGAGATGGTTAGACAGTGTCACCGAAGCGATGACCATGAAATTGGGCGAACTCCGGAAGCCAGTGGAGGACCGGGAGGCCTGGCGTGCTGTGGTCCATGGGGTCGCGAAGAGTCGGACACGACTTAGCGACTGAACAACAACAACAACAACCTGCATTAAACTGCAGAGAAGGGTCGCGCCTGGGAAATGGAGGAAGGTACACCCTGCGAGCTGCTTCATCATCAGCTGCAGATCCAGGGCCAGCACAGCTGAGGCACCGCCAGCCAGCCCAGGACGCGGCCCACAAGCCCACTGTCCTGGCAGCTCACCTGCTGGTCCTGCGCCATTAACATTCCGGCATTCGCTCTGGGCAGTGTCTGCACAGCGAGGGTCGCTGTTTCCATTCCGCGATGCTTTGGTATGCTAAGCTTGCACAGCGTGTTTACTCCAAAGGTTCCTGCTGGATGAACGGGGCTTCCCCTCGAGGGACGTGGGTGGGCTTGGCCGGTCGGCCTCCCAGAGGAACCTTAAAGGACAACAAAAAGGGGGGACCCCGAAGGTGTGAGACTGCAGGCGGATTCTGCAACTGCAACAAAGAGTAGGCAGGGCTCCTTTGCAAATCCCCGGAATAGTAAGAATATTAGGTTCACTCTGGCCACGGGCATTTGATTAAAAAGTAGGAAGAGAAGGAGACAAGGAGGGGGAAACGGGCAGTAGTATCACAGAAGTATTGAAACTGAAGGCATCCTTGGCTCAGTGTGGATTTTTTAGACATTCAGGGCATAATCTTGATCTAGGGATGTGGTGGCACAGTGGGTTAAACCGCTGCTGCTGGGCTTTCCGACCACAAGGTTGGGAGTTCAAGACTGCGCGATGGAGTGAGCTCCCGTTGCTTGTCCCAGCTCCTGCCAACCTAGCAGTTCGAAAGCAGCTAAATGCAAGTAGATAAATAGGGACCACTTCGGTGGGAAGGGAACGGCGTTCCATGGGCTATGGCATAGAGTCATGCCGGCCACATGACCACGGAAGCTTGTCCTCGGACAAAAGGCTGGCTCTACAGGCTTTGAAACGGAGATGAGCACCGTCCCCTACAGTCGGTCACGACTAGACCATTCGATCGTGGGGAAACCTTTACCTTTAATCTTGATCTGGAATTAGGCCGGCACAGTTAGGCCACAAAAATCTGAGCGGCACAAGAGACACCGTAAAGTATGTTTGGACCATTCTTGGATTCAGAGAGTGACTCTTTTTTTCTTTGCTTTTGGAAAATGGCTGAGAAATAACCCAACTTGTTGCAGCATTTTCAGGAAAGCAGCAGGCTCTGGCGTCACAATCACAGATTTCCAGCCATGACGTCACTTCCGGTGGGTCCCGGAAGGATTGCCATTCTAAAAAGTGGGTCCTGGTGCAAAGAAGTTTGAGAACTACTGAAACAGAGTAGCGGTTTCTCAACATTTTAGCACTGGGACCTACTTTTTAGAATAACAATCCTTCCACGACCCACCAGAAATGATGTCATGGTTGGAAGATTCATTGTGATGCCACAGCCTGCTGCTTTTCTAAGAATGCAGCCATCATTTGGGTTATTTCCCAGCCATTTTCCAATAGCAAAGTGAATCAGAAAGAAAAAAAAAGCCTATTTACAACCTTAGCACAAGCAAAACAACCACACAGCCCTCCCGCTTTTCAGCATCCCATCTTCCCGTATTTTTAATATGGCTGCTGTAGGTGCTTCACGAAGCCCCTGAAATTGGCTCACGACCCACATTTGGGAACCACTGATATAGAGGATACGTCAAGGATGTAGTTGGTTTAGATTCAGAGTACAATCCTAAACCGGAGTTAGATAAGCATAAGGTAAGCCAGCAAAGCTTGGCCAGCACAAGGCCATAAAGCATGTTTGGACCACTCTTGGAGTCAGGGAGGATGGCACATGACTATGTGCTGGCCTCTCTGACTCTGGGAGTGGCCCAAACATACTTTACGGTGGCCCTTGTGCTGGCCAAGCTTTGTTGGCTTAGTTTATGCTGGCCTAACTCCAGTTTAGGATTGCGCCCTCAATCTCCTGCCACTGTATAAACATAGACAGTAGGTGTACAACATGCTCAGTAAAAGGAGGGGTATCCATTCCTGTTATCTACTGCGCATTTTGTATGAATTTTCCTACAGGCAGCGACCAAGAGGCTGGCAAAGACCAACTGAATGTGTGAATGCCAAACAGCGTTCTGTCACCCCAGGCATGGGGGGGCAGACATATGCTTGCTCCTGTGTATGAGCCACTGGAAACAGACGGGAACTCCCAGGTTTGTGCACATGCCTCCCTTAACGTGGCTAGCGAGCACACGCACACCATGCTCACACATGTGCACAAAGCAGGCGCATGCACTGACCAGAAAAGCGCCTCCCGCCACAAGGAAAAAAAAAAAAGTTACTCCCTGGAAAATCAAGCAAAGATGCTTAAATGTCTCCTCGGCAAGCCAGCCCCACAGAGCCCGAGCTGAGGAATACATTAGCCTTTAATGAAGTGAAACTCTCATCTCGGTGGAGACACCTCATTTAGCGCAATTGTTTCAGAGCCATTACAGAAAGACAATTACAAGGAAGCGGCGAGAGTAATTGGAAATGCTGGCAGGAGTTCGGCGAAATGATAATAAATAAAAATATTCACCCTAATAAGCTTCCAGGAGGGGGTGGGCTGGAGAAAATCAACATAATTAGAACTGAACCTTGGCAAGGAAAAACAGACAGCAGGGTGGCAAGTGCTCAACATGTACAGGAAGGGGAGGGGGAAAAGTGAAATGAACTCGATTATTTACTTGATCTTCAGATCTCAGCACTAGGATGACCCCTAGAGAAGCAGCCTGCCACGCTGAGACGGGAGCCGATGCCTGCACAGGGAAGATCCAAAAAGTGCCAATTTTTTTAAAAAAAAAACCAAATCCAGATTACAAAGCACTCCCTTCCAAAGCCCAGCCACAAACATCAGCTTTGCAGCTGCGGCTGTTTGTGATTTCAAATGAGAAATGCAGCATTATTGGGGAGGAACCAAAATCCTTTTTTGGAAATCGGCGTCTCCTCGTGATACAGGGTGTTGTTCGAGCCTTTCCTGCTCCCTAACTAATGAAGCAAAAAGCTTCCCTCTCAGTTTGGCGATTGAAGACAAAAGGCCATGGCTACAGAGCTAAACCAGCACCCTCCTAGATGTGTGGACACACAATGCGATAAGATCCGATCAACATAGTTTTATGTAAACTGTCATAAATGTCAGCTGCTGAGTTCCCTCTCTTTGTAATTCTCCAGCATTATCAAGGAGTGGAACCCAGAGGATGGCTAGGCATGTGGCTATGCAAGGATGTGGCTATGCAGATGAAGGGTGGGGCTATGCAAATCAAGGGTGGGGCTATGCAAATGAAGGGGGTTCGGTTTTCCACGTGCCCCAAAGACATGGATGGATGAACTGTGGATGGATGGTTGCACTAGGGAATGTAGCTGAGCATTCCTTGACCCAAACACCCAGTTTGACCTTGACAGTTGTCCCCTCTAAAAGGTCATCTGAGCCCTAGCTTAGACTATATCTCCTGCTCCTGGAATTTAGCTGTAGGCCAAACCCATAAAAAGCTTGACCGTTCCTCCCCTGCTACAGAACTTCAAGGAGCATCAATTTCTTATGGAGGCAATGCCCAAGTTAGCTCTTCCGGCTGTGGTTTCTTTGGAAAAACACTGGAAATAGACCGGTCCTGGAAGCAGGCCTTCTCGATTTAGCAATGGTGCATTGCTTCCTTCCTCTGCCCGGTTCCTACCCTCACCCCAAATGGGCTTACAGGCGGTCGACACTCTGCTCCTATTGGGGCCTGGCGCTAAGGGAGTGCTGCCCCAGTGCAAGAGGTAACATGCCCCGAACATGCTTTACAACACTTTTAGCTGGTGGTACACATTGAAAGGGACGTAGTGGCACAGCGGGTTAAACCACTGCTGCTGGGCTTTCCAACCGGAAGGTTGGGAGTTCAAGACTGCGCGACGGAGTGAGCTCCCGTCGCTTGTCGCAGCTCCTGCCAACCTAGCAGTTCGAAAGCAGCTAAATGCGAGTAAATAAATAGGGACCACTTCGGTGGGAAGGGAACGGCGTTCCGTGGGCTATGGCATAGAGTCATGCCGGCCACATGACCACGGAAGCTTGTCCTTGGACAAAACGCCGGCTCTACAGGCTTTGAAACGGAGATGAGCACCGCCCCCTACAGCCGGTCACGACTAGACCATCCGGTCGTGGGGAAACCTTTACACACTGAAAACAGCGACGTCTACACTGGCTTGGGCATGTTGTGAGAATGGCTGATGGTCGGATTCCAAAAGACCTCCTGTATGGAGAATTAGTGCAGGGAAAGCACCCTAGAGGGAGACCACTGCTGCGATACAAGGAAGTCTGCAAGAGGGATCTGAAGGCTTTAGGAATGGACCTGAACAGATGGGAAACCTGGACTTCTGAGCATTCAGCTTGGAGGCAGGCGGTGCAGCATGGCCTCTCTCAGTTCGAAGAGACACTTGCTCAACTGGCTGAGGCAAGGAGGTGGCCCCGAAACCAATGAAATCAGGGAGCTGGACAGGGGACAGACTGTATTTGTCCTCAGTGTGGAAGGGATTGTCACTCTCGAATTGGCCTTTTTAGCCATACCAGACGCTGTTCCAGGACCTCTATTCAGAGCATGTTACCATAACCTTTCAAGACTGAAGGATGCCAGTATACACACATACTGCTGGCGATATGGCCTTCGGCATTGAGTTAACCTACAGAGGACTGCAATGTATGTCATTCTGCCTTCTGAATGCATTTGTATAAAAACCAAGAGCGTAAGGAAAGAAACAATGCCCTGGAAAAAATTCTTTTCTTGGGAGAGAACAACGCTGGTTCGAGGGGAACCAACTCTAGGAGAGCTTCCTGCTAGAGGCAGGAGGTTGGACTAGATGACCTTGTAGGTCACTTCCAACTCTATGATTCTATGAAAGCAAACCTCAGAAATACTTTGGCAGAATAAGAGAAGGGTCTGTGAACACCCGTGTTCCCAGCAAAATTTGGGGCGAGCCTTCCAAGCACACATCCACAAAAGATCATGCCATTGTGAACCTTCAGAACTCATTTGTGAACCTTCATTCAGAACCTTCATTGTGAGCCCTTGCAAAGGCACGAAGCATTCCAAGATGGTCACACCCTTTGCGATTGTCAGCTGCGTACAGATTCAAGCAAAAGACAACCTTTGCAAGGGGTCGATTCCCTGGGAAAGTTTTCACAATCGTCTGCAGGACCAACTGTGCTTATCTGAATGCTGCTCGCAAAACAATCTTAACAGTGGAGCTTGGTATTTTGAGCTCCCCCCCCCCCCCGATGTGGTGCCTGCAACATCTCCAGAAGAGCTTGTCAGAGGAAACTTGAGAGATAACAGTGAACATTACAAAGGATGAGCTATTATCTATTTATCATAATTCTTAAGGTAAGAGCTACTGGATTCAATCCAGTTTTTTTTTTTTACTTTCACATTATGGAACTTGCCTATATAAAATGTTCAGAGGAGATTGTTTATGTTCCATGGCCCATATCTCGTAAAGCAAGGTATCTATTTTAGAGCCACGCTTAGGAACGCTACCAAAAATGGATTTGCTTTGGGCCCCAGTGTTTTTTCTTTTTCTGCACATCTTTAAATCAGGAAGCCCCTTCTCATGGAACACCAGACTAAAATCTTATGCACACTTATATGGGAGTAAGTTCAGTTGAGCACAGTGAGGCTGACCTCCGAGGAAAAAGGCATGAGATTGAATTGCAGATCTGTCAAGCAACATTGGGATCAAACATGACAGAGCTTGTTAATTCTGCACCCAGTGATAGTGGATTTCTAAGAGCGCAATCCTAACCTGGAGTTAGGCCAGCCGTTGGGCCAGCAAAGTTTGGCCGGCTCAAGGGACACCGTAAAGTATGTTTGGACCACTCTCAGAGCACAATCCTGACCTGGAGTTAGGCCGGCATAAGCTAAGCCAGCAAAGTTTGGCCAGCACAAGGGCCACCATAAAGTGTGTTTGGACGGGGAGGATGGCACACGTCTGTGTGCTGACCTCTCTGACTCCAAGAGTGGTCCAAACGTACTTTGTGGTGTCCCTTGTGCTGGCCAAACTTTGCTGGCTTAGCTTATGCCAGCCTAATTCAGTTTAGGATTGCGCCCTCAGAGTCCGAGAGGCCAGCACACAGACGTGAGCCATCCTCCCCGACTCTGAGAGTGGTCCAAACACGCTTTATGGTGGCCCTTGTGCCAGCCAAACTTTGCTGGCCTAACTGTGCTGGCCAAACTGCAGTTTAGGATTGTGCCCTAAATAACATTAGTGGGTGAAGGGGGGCAATCCACGAATCCATGGCAATCAGGTATGAATCCACAGGTACGAGATTCGCTGATACGGGGGGGGGGGGAACAGCTGTAACTTGAGAAAGTGGTTAAAAAAAAAGTTGGAAAGGCCTGCTCTAAGGAATGCTAAACGCTTGGCATCATTGCATCCCTGTTCCCAAAAAGAAGAAAGGTCTATGAGGAGCCACTGGAAAAGAGAAGCGAGACACTGGTGCCAGCGCCTGGTGGGGTAGCTTTACACAACACTGCATTGATAGCCGATTGGCAACGAGGGCTGGGAACAGCTGGAACAGAATGTGCCGCCGTCCTGCCCCCACCCCTCGCAGCAGATGTTGCTGCAGGGCGCTGATGCTCAGGAATGCGCGCTGAGACGCGGCTGAAACCACTGAAAATGAGGGATAAAAATGGAAATGAATTTGGGGAAATCGCACAGTGCGCCTGGAACGGGAGCGACTAAAAATAAGCCTTGGAAAACGGAGGCGCTCCGTGCCGGCTGGCCAGGAGCGAGCAAGCTACCCTCTTCCGCCGAAGCCGGCTTTTGCCGCTCTCTGTGGACAGAGTCCCAGCAGCCAGGCATCAGCCAAAGGAAATTGCCAAAGCATGCAAGCAAGCAAGCAAGCAAGCCATACATATACATCCATCCATCCATCCATCCATCCATACAGATCTGTGCAAAAAAAAAAAAGTCATATCTGGTCCAGACTTCCCTAAAAGCTTCCCATGTCTCTAAAAAAGTCTTCCCTCCATCCTCGCCAGGGATCACAGCAGGGAATTTCTGACAGATCTGTGCTCCTTAGAACAGCCCCCAGCTACTCTTCAGAGGAGGAGGGCGGCTTAGAAAGAGCAGGTACAGCTTCTGCTAACTGGACTAAGAAGCATCTTTTAAGTGGTGGTTGCCTTCGGTTAAGCAGCAGGAGAAACACTGTCCCCGTTCAATACGGCAATAGCATCTCTCTCTCTCTCTCTCTCTCTCTCTCTCTCTCTCTCTCTCTCTCTCTCT
>JAJKFI010000062.1:5400826-5413985 GCA_029204185.1 Lerista edwardsae
TCTCTCTCTCTCTCTCTCTCTCTCTCTCTCTCTCTCTCTCTCTCTCTGTGTGTGTGTGTGTGTGTGTGTGTGTGTGTGTGTGTGTGTTCGTTCAGACTGAGAACCCCTTTGTTGACACAGAGTGCAATCCTTATCTGGAGTTAGACCAGCAAAGCTTGGCCGGCACAAGGGCTACCGTAAAGCACGTTTGGACCACTCTCAGAGTCAGGGAGGATGGCGCACGCCTGTGTGCTGGCCTCTCTTACTTCGAGAGTGGTCCAAACATACTTTACGGTGTCTCTTGTGCCAGCCAAACTTTGCTGGCCTAGCTACGCCAGCTTGACTCCAGGTTAGGATTGCCCCCTAAAAAATGCAGTCCCATCATGTGCAGGGCTATGCATTATATTAAGGAACATCAAATCATTACAAAAGCAAACCCAGTTGTCGGGTGTTGGAAAATGCTGGCGTGTCACCCAAAATGTCATGGTGTGTCACCTTTGACGTGTGCCGTAGGCTCGCCATCCCTGTTCTAGGAGAAACTCCTGGAGGGTTGTTGTCCCGACTGGCTCATGTCACAGATCCGCTCAGCCAGGTTGACAACTTCACTTATTTTTGCAGTGAACCCGTTTTGGAGCTTGCTGCCTCTCCCAATCTCAGCGACAGCAGGCGGAGGAATCTGGCGCTGGGGATTATGAGAATTCCTTATTGCGCTGGGATTCCGCATCAATATTAGGAGCATTAGGAGGCACGAAGAATGACTGACCTGCCCAAAACTGCTTGAACGAGGAGTCTTGGCTCTTGATGAGAGAGGATCAGGAGTTATGTTTAGCTCCCAAGTCATGTGCTGTATGTGAGGCTGAAAGAAATCTGTAAGGCTAAATATATATTTCTAGAAGGCTGGGTGAGCAGACCCAGGCACACTCGCAACCCCAGCGCAACACAAAAACATCCAAGGTGCTTTTCCCCAAAGGGGATCTTGCATCCCTGTCAAACCTGGTGAGTTCTAACCATGAAGAGGAACCATAGGAAATGTCTCACGGATGCATGGATAGTCACTCATGGAGAGAGCACAATCCTAATCTGAAGTTAGGCTGGCACAGTTAGGCCAGCAAAGTTTGGCTGGCACAAGGGCCACCGCAAAGCATGTTTGGACCACTCTCGGAGTCAGGGAGGATGGCGCACGTCTGTGTGCTGGCCTCTCTGACTCTGAGAACACAATCCTAATCTGGAGTTAGGCTGGCACAGTTAGGCCAGCAAAGTTTGGCCAGCACAGGGGCCACGGTAAAGTATGTTTGGACCATCTCAGAGTCGGAGAGGCCAACACACAGACGTGCGCAACTCCCCAACTCTGAGAGTGGTCCAAACATACTTTACAGTGGCCCCTGTGCTGGCCAAACTATAGGTTAGGATTGCGCTGTCAGTTAAAGAAAGCTTAGGATGATTCTTTCTTAGGACGAAAGGATATGGGCGATTCAGTTGATCATCGATCCAAGTACAGTTTGCCGATGAGCAAAAAGAAAGAAGATGCTCAGAAGCAGAAGTAGGATGCCGGCCAATGGTGTCATTCAAATGATTTAGGAACAGGAACTCACTTTTGATTGGCACTTGTCGGGAACCCGGAACCAGCCACGGAGCCCGTTAGGATCCGGAACACCCGTTCTGGTCCGTTCCCCCTGAATGACATCACTGCCTTCGCCCCCCTAGGAATCCGGAGTCGCTCCCTTTAACCCTCTGAGTGCCGGCCAACCAAGAAGAAAAGCTCTTTGCAGAGGAATTGGGAGGGGGGAGGAGGGAGAGTGAAGTGGGCGGAGTCAGCCCTAATTTTAACTAGAGGAACTGAGTTCCCCCGCGTTCCCCCTGCATGACATCACTGATGCCGGCTCAGTTCTGGTTCTGAAAACAGGGCCCAGGGCAAAGCAGAGGCATGCTATTCCTCACACCTAAGCGTACACCGTTGCCCTTCCTCCACCACCCTGCAGAGCCACTGCTGAGCATCGCGCTCCAGCTGGAAGATGTGAAGAGTCTTATAATAAAAACGTTAGACCTCACAGGGTGAATCATCACTCACACCAATGGTTCTCAAACCTTTTAGCACCGGGACCAACTTTTCAGAATGACAACCCGCCTGCGAAGCACCAAGGCAACAACAAAGCAATGCTACTTTTTCTCCCTAGTACCCCCTGTTGGGTTACATCCATTCCTTACTCTATCAGCATCTTGGAGCTCCCCCGTCATTGCCCTGTAAAAATCCACCCAAGCTCTGGTTGATCGAGCAGTGATCGGGAGCAGTAGCATAGGCACCTTGAATCTGCCGCCACCCTTGGACCCCTCTCAATCTGCTGCTGATGCAACCGGCATCTGATGGCATCGTGTAGGTGGCTGGTTGTGTTGACCTGGATGGTCCAGTGGGTAATTTAGGACGAGGCTGAAGCTCTGTGAGACATATATAAAATCCCCAGTTCCACCCCTGACCTCTGCAGACAAGGCTGAGAAAGAGCCTTGCTTGAAACCCTGGGCTGCTGCAACCAGTCAGAGCTGATGACACCGCAGAAGTTGATGTCTGGAAGACCCAACCCAGAAGGCGGTGGGACGCTGTGCAAGCCAGGAAAAGGATATGGGCCTTCCCGGAACGCCTGTGGAGTTGCCAACACAACATGGCATGTCGGGTGCCGACACACAACCTGGAGAGCGAGCGCTAGCAACCGGGACGACCATCTCCCCGCTATCGACCGGATCTTTCTAAGTGCCAAATCGTCCCCTTTGGAAGGGGGAAAATGAAAAGAGCTTGCAGGAATAGCCAGCAGAAATGCCTGGCTTTGGGGGCGCCATCATCGGAGGTTTCACTCTGCATGCCACCGGGGGCTCCTTTTAAAAAAAGACAGTGCCGCACAAAACGCCGCTAAATTCTTTGCTCGTCTAAGAAAAGCAGCAGTGCCCTGCGCAGGCTCCACGACATCTCTTCAAAACACACATCCTAAGCTGTCCCAACAGGTGGCCAGAAACCCAACACTCGGAGAGCCCAGGCCTGATTGAATCTGTATTAGTGAGAAACATCTGGCAGGGAGCCCAGAATGCCACTCGGGATGGTGGGGGGTGAGAGGCCGGGGCATGGCTCTGAGGCGGGTTCAGGGCTCGTGAAACAGAAAAACAAACACGGCAGCCAATCGGAGGGCGGAGGGGCTCGTTTCCTGCAGTGGCCCAGAGCGCTGCCATCGTGACCCTCACTCCACAGGAAGCCAGAATGGAAGGCCGGGATAATTGGGGGTGTCTTGGGGAAATTCCCTGGGCAGCTCATTGTCTCTACGCTTGCAACAAAATTGGAGATTGAAAAAAACACAAACGGTGAGGAAACGCAGGTTCGGCTGGAAAAGAAGCAAATCGCCAGAAAAACAAACACGCACAGTTTATATGGACCCGTCGTAATTTGCCAGGCGGGAACAGCTATGTGCACCCTCTGTACATTAAGAGCACACGCCTAACTTGGAGTTAGGCTGCATAGGGACATTGTGAGGCTCTTGGGACAGTGTGACACGGCCTGAAGTTGGTTCTGCTTCCCTGCCTCTGGAGCATACAGGGGCATTGCTCCACATCTTTGGCCGAGACCCCACTGCCGGAGCCAATCAGCAATCCATCGTATCCCAAAACTCTTGGCGTTTCCATTCCAGCTCGTCCCGTGTTGAACAGAGGCACCGTTTAGGCCAGCAATGTTTGGCCGGCACAAGCGACACCGTAAAGTGCGCTTGGACCACTCTCGGAGTCAGAGGGGCCAGCACACAGATGTGCGCCATCCTCCCTGACTCCAAGAGTGGTCCAAACTTCTCAACAAAGACCCAAAACATTGTTAATACTAACTGCTGAAATAAATGTGAGCTTTCCGGAATAGGGGAAACAAACATAGTCATGAGGAGATCATGCAAATTCGACACAGGTCAGTGGGCCCCTGTCAAGATTTTTTCCTCACCAACTTTACCATGAAACAACATGGCAAAGCAACTTTTAAGTGAGGACTCGCTGTACAAAGTATTTTTTCCAATGTCACAAGAAGAGCATCATTTTGGAGAAGCATGCGCTGATGTGGCTGTGCTGGAAAATTGGATACGATTGTGCCCTAAGTCCATACTAAAGAATGGGTTCTGGCACTGGAAGGAGAAAAATTTTTATCAGAGGAGGTGAAACACTGCTGGAGGTCACCTGCCACTATTAGGTCCAAACTAGGTCAGCATCAGCAATTGGGCACGTATGAGAAAACGGGTACAGCCTGAGTGTATTATTTATAGCATCATATCTCGAGATGGGACAGCATAGATGTGCATCAGAAGCATGCAACTTCCATACTTCCTGCATAGCTGTGAATGCATGGTTCATTTCAGCGCTAATGAAAGGTCCCTTTTATACTTGGCCAACTCTGATGCCACTCAACCTGCCAGCGAAAGTACTGCCGAGCTAAATTAACAGGAGGACGGCATATACAGAGTGCAGCAGGTGAACGTGGCAGAACTTAGGCAGAGTCAAACCACAGTTCATTAACTTGTTAGCTATGATTTACACACGGCCACAAATTACGGCTTCCCATATCAAGGATTCATCACCTGCAGCAGCGGGAGCTTTTGGGGAGAGCATAAATACTGTGACTCGCCAAGGTGGCCAAGCGCATTGAGATGGAACAGAGTCAATATACCACATGCAATTCTATTTTGGACTTGGAGGTAGGCGGGCTAGCTTCACACAGCTTTCCCCACCCCACCCCTACATGCGCACACTATGGTGAGGTCTTTTCATTTGGGGACAAGTTGAATAACCAGTTTTGGATTGGTCTTCCTACTGATCAAAAGTACTTCTGAATTAAGTCTCTGTACTTCTCAGGGATGTGGTGGCGCAGCAGGTTAAACGCTGCTGCTGGGCTTTCTGACCGGAAGGTTGGGAGTTCAAGACTGAGCGACGGAGTGAGCTCCCATTGCTTGTCCCAGTTCTGGCCAACCTAGCAGTTCAAAAGCACATAAAAATGCAAGTAGAGAAATAGGGACCACTTCGGTTAGGTGGGAAGGTAACAGCATTCTGTGCGCTACAGCATGCTGGCCACATGACCACGGAAGCTTGTCCTCAGACAAATGCTGGCTTTACAGGCTTAGAAACGGAGATGAACACCGCCCCCTACGGTTGGTCGCAGATAGACCATTCAGTCATGGGGAAACCTTTACCTTTTACTTCTCAGTACCTCTGAATTAAGTTTTCTAGCTTGCTCACCAGTTCATTACGATCCCAAGTTCAGAACATCCACTGCCTCACTAAAAGCTGGTGGAAATGAGAGATAAGAGTTGGGTGTCGTCTTCACATTGATGGGGCCACACTCCAAATCTCTGGATAATCTCTGCAGCAGTTTCCTGCAAATGCTGGAGAACATGACGGACAGGATGGAAACTCTGCAGGCCAATGTAGAGTTTGGAGTGGTGTCATAGGATGGTGGGATCCTTGCAATGGTGTTCATTAGTGGTTTCCAACTGGTGGGTCATGAATGACCCATAATTTGGTCACTATCCTATTCAAGATAGGTCCCACCAATGAAGCTACCGCCATTTTCTTTTACTGAGAAAAAGAAAAAGGTGGAGAAGGAAGAAAGGTGAACATACGGAAGTATAATATTAGGCGCCTGAGAAGTTGCACTGTTCACTAAGACTCTTGGGTCCATCCAGCTTAGATTGTCTATACTCACTGATGGTGAATGTTCAAGGAATTCTATCCCAACCCTACCTGGAGAGGCCAGCAATTGAACCTGGGACTTTCTGCATGTCAACGTCTATCCTTGATTGAGCTATGAGCTATGAACCCATCTCCAAACATTAAAAATGGTGCCCTTGCATCTTCTGGGGTTAAAGGTGAGAACTGGGGCTGAAGAGCTGGTGGAAAGAAAGCCAACACATGGCACATTCAGGAAATGATGTTGACATTCACATGACGCTGGACCCACAGTGGTGTATCAATATTTGTTGTTGAGTCGCTAAGTCGTGTCCGACTCTTTGCGACCCCATGGACCGCAGCACGCCAGGCCTCCCTGTCCTCCACTAGCTTCCCGAGTTCGCCCAATTTCATGTTCATCGCTTCGGTGACACCGTCTAGCCATCTCATCCTCTGCCGCCCCCTTCTCCTTTTGCCTTCAATCTTCCCCAGCATGAGGGTCTTTTCTAAAGAGTCCTCATGAGTATTTGAGCTTCAGCTTCAGGTGTATCAATAAAGCTCCACTCAAACCCAAAACACAAGGGTCAAGGGAATAGGCTCCACATTGTGAGGCTCTTGGGACAGTGTGACACGGCCTGAACTTGGTTCTGCTTCCCTGCCTCTGGAGACATACAGGGGCATTGCTCCACATCTTTGGCCGAGACCCCACTGCCGGAGCCAATCGGCAATCCATCGTATCCCAAAACTCTTGGCATTTCCATTCCAGCTCGTCCCGTGTTGAACAGAGGCACCGTTTATCTCTGCATAATTATTCAAGAGGGAAAACTGCCAACAACATCGACGGCAGAAGAAGAAAAAATTCAAGCAACAGCAGTCCCTGCGCTGCACAAACAAACAAAATCTCGAGCGGCGATGAACTTCCAGCGTCATTTTGAGCGTCGACGCTGCTAAATTCACTTGGCAACTGACTCCGGTTTGGGCTGGCAGCTGCGTTCTGTGCGAGCGGTTATAGCAAGGCCTGTATTTGCCGGGACACTCTCCTGCGCAGCAAAAAAAAAAAAAACATTTGGGAAAAACAGCTGCCGCTACCTGATTTAGAAGCATACATGCAGAAACAGCAGGAAGGCTCTGGAGCTGTCTGGCTTTAAAGTCTGCTAGAAGACAGGCAATGTTATTAGACAGCCAGCCCTCACTCCCATGCAACAAAGGAGCTTTTCAGGGGTTCTAAAGCTAATTAATTTCCAAACCAGTGTTTGGAGACAAGAATTCCTGTGTTTTTTCTTCTGTCGTAGAGTGGAAAGGTTTGTTTAGCCAGCAGTGGAAAAAGATTCACAAACATTCTCCTTGTCCCTGCAGGGAGAGTCACACCAACCAAAAGGAGATTTAATTAGGAAAATCTCGTTAGGCAAACGAAATTATCCGTAAGACAATCCTCCTCTGGACAGGGGGTATGATTAAACAAAGCCATTAATTGAAAAAAAAAAGTAGCTTCAGAAGCTGAACTGACTCCGTTCATCCCCTGTGCAGGCACAATTTTACCTCTTCAGGGTTGAGTTGAGCATTCTCTTTTCTTTGTTTATTGGAAAAGGATCCTTCCAAAGGTTTCGGAAATATGGGGGTGGATGGTGGTGATGGTGGGAGAATGGGGGGGGCGGGGAAATCAGGGCTTCAGACCTTCCATCTCATCAGCATGGCTCTCCTTGCCAGATTTCCGTTAAAGTGGCTTGATTGCAATTTACATTATGCAAATCGGCGTTACGCAATCTGCTATCACGGGAGATAAGAGATGCAGAACACCCATTTAAAAAAGAAAAAAAAAAGAGAGAGAGAGAAAACCACCACTCCACAAAATTTCAAACATTTAGGAGGCAGATTTGCTGCTGAAAAAAAGCTTTTTATAAATGAGCCTACCACGTACGCCATTAGACGAAGCTGATTAAACTAGAACAGTAGCAGCCATGTCCACACAAGCATACCAATTACCCTGGGGTCCTTTTATCACAAAGTATTGTAACCCAGAAAGGCTCTTCCCCTTGCAAGTTGACTCCACCTTTACTACACAAAAAGTCCTAAACAGGAGATCGGTGCATGTCTATGGATGCTCAGGGAGCACCTAACACACTCGACTAACCCACGGTTAGAAAAAGGAGAGGTTTACGGTGTGGTCAATGGGAAGAAGGTCCAGTCAAAAGAACAGGGAGGTTTTGATAGAAGAACTTCAGAAGGTTCACACGCTTCAGAGACCATTTAAGGCTTAACAGACTCCTAAACACCATCTCTTCTTTATTTTTAAAGAAAGAAGGCAACATGCTCCTTCTCATTCCCTGCTGATTCCAGTGGCGCCTCTACAGGGAGGGCAGAGCTCTAAGTTTTGCAAGAAGCCTTACATTGCAGTGAAAATCACTCCTCTCCTGCACCGTTTTAGCCAATCCTCACAGGGAAAAGCAACATCTTGGCATTGCTTACTGGCTACAGCAGCAGGGATTTACATGACAGGGTAAGGCTCCTTGCAAAACTTAAGAGCTCTGCCCTTCCTGTAGAGACACCACTGGCTGATTCTGATAAAGAGGAAAGCAGAGGAAGAGGAAGCGAAGGACAAGAGAGCGCGCTGGCCTAGAGCATCTCCTCTCCCTTAACAGAAGCAACAGCTCCAGCATCAACAGTGGATGGGGGGTGCTTATGGTCTGAGCTGTCAAGTAAGGTGGCAGCAGGAAATTGGGACGATGGAGGTGACATCTCTAAGTGATAAGGCGCCACCTGGTCACCGTTGGCTATTTTTGCACATGGCAGCTGGTGAGTCAGTTATTCCACTGGGCACCCCTCCTCAACTCCTAGTGACGTCACTATGGTGCCATTGCCTGAGCTGGCAGGATGGTGCTTTGACCAGGTTTGACTTTCATTGTCACATGCACAAACTTTCTTTTTGTCCTAGTACCCACCTCCATGCAAGATGGCACATCGATGTGCTTCCCAGGTCCATCATGGGCCTCCTCCGGTTTGATGGCCACATGTTTGAGATTGCTTTGCACTGCCAACAGATGCACTCCAGAGCTTAAGAGTGCAAGACATTAATTTCCTGCTTCCACAGTCACTTTCTCCAGTGAAGGAACTCTGGCACCTGCTCCAGCAGGGCAATGGCCCACCTGATGTCTGAGATGCAAGAGGCAGCAGGTAATTACAAGAAGAACCCCATCCCAATTAAGCTCCCATAGACCTCCCGTAAAGAGAGCTCTGTTGGAGCTTTGGCTAGCAATTGCAAAACAGCCAACAGTGCCTGGAACTTTCCTGCCAAACTCAAGGGAGAACTGCTCTCTTTGGTTTATGAGCTGTATCTAAACTAGCTGGACCAGAGCTGCAAAAAGGCCAAAATGCAGCTGTATTCTTTGTCCTCTGTACGTGTGGGCTGTAAAGTCCCATGAAGGTTACGTTAGCATAATGCAAGCAAGCAAATGTGTGTCCTCTATATGGAGTTGAACGGGAAAGGATTCAATAGGGGTGATGAGTTGGCCCCAACATTTTTTAAAAAAGGAACATGGCGCTCAAAAGGCCAAGATTCTTCCTAAGCAGAAACGTCTGAGAATTTCTCAAGGAACGCCACATCAATTTCGCTCATCTTGCATGCAAACATCAAACTCCTACATAAGAGAAGTGTTCTTTCCTTACGACTGGAAAGACCATTTTCATACCCAAACAAATTCAGAGGACACTTCAAGAAAAGCATCTTAGAGTCCATCATAGGGGTGACGCAATGAGCTCTCACAAACCGTCGAGATGCCACTTTCCAGGATAATAAAGTAGCATGTCAGAAACATGCTCGACAAGGGTTACCATTTGTGTAGCAGTTTTGCATATTCAAAAGCACTTTGCATGTGTTTCATGAATCTCTCTCTCTCTCTCTCACTCACTCACACACTCACACCTACCTAGCCTGGAGTTAGGCCAGCAAAGTATGGCCTGCACAAGGGCCACTGTAAAGCTGTTTGGACCACTCTCAGAGTCAGGAAGGATGGCGCATGCCTGTGTACTGGCCTCTCTGACTCCGAGAGTGATCCAAACATACTTTACGGCGTCCCTTGTGCTGGCTGAACTTTGCTGGCCCAACTGTGCCAGCCTAACTCCCGGTTAGGATTGCGCGCTCTCTCTCTCTTTCTCTCTCATGTTCTCAGCTCCAAACAAACAAGTGGATGCAGTGCATTTCTCAAATGATCACAGATGGAAAAAAATATATATAACATTGCTAATTTTACTTATTACGCAATTAACATGTAATCAAAACAAAATACGTATGCAATACTCCCTTGGAGTTTGTGGTTACAGATCTTCACACGTGAGCGGATTCAAACACAAACAGATGGAACGTCTGCAACTTTGCAGCCTGCGCACTTGTTTGAGGGCATCTGGGAACTTCGCTCCTCCCAGAAAGCATGCAAAACATGCTACCCAGAAACATTTTCCTCTAATATGCGGTGGGAGGGAGGGGAGGGCTGCTTTTTGGCCACGCCTCCAAACCATCCACTGTCAAATCTGCACTTGCCAATTGGAATCTCTGGCAATTGCGGACATGGGAGTGTGTAATTCAGCAGCAGTTTGATGGCCCGCTTAACGCTCGAGCCAGATTGCTCGTTAGGACGGTTCTATCCATGGCTACATAGCCTCCCTTTATCCCTTGGTACAGATGGCCAGAGACGTGGTGGCGCAGCGAGTTAATCTGCTGTTGCTGGGCTTTCGACTGGAAGGTTGGGAGTTCAAGACTGTGCGACGGAGTGAGCTCTCGTCGCTTTTCCCAGCTCCTGCCAACCTAGCAGTTCGAAGGCACCTAAAAATGCAAGTAGATAAATAGGGACCACTTCGGTGGGATGGGAACAGCGTTCCATGCGCTACGGCGTAGAGTCATGCCGGCCATATGACCACGGAAGCTTGTCCTCGGACAAATCTCTGGCTCTACAGGCTTTGAAACAGAGATGAGCACCGCCCCCTACAGTCGGTCACGACTGGACCATTCGGTCGTGGGGAAACCTTTACCTTTACCTTACAGATGGCCAGGGTCAGCAGAGCCAGGTAGGAAGCCGCAATGGGTCAAGCGCAGAAGAGAGGAGGAACCAAAGTTTGCTCTTGCCCAGTTAGCAAAGATGCCTCTTGCCCAGTTAGCAAAGATGGTCAGAAGGCACAAAGAGGATGAACAAATAAAGCTTCCTTGATCTTTTTCAGTCAAAAATAAAACCAAGCTCCAGACTCCAATGCTCAAACCAGTTGCAAAGGGGGAAAAAAAAAAATTCAGTATGCCGCCGAACGTCAGGAGACGGCCCCAAGAGGAGAAGAGAATACCTAGAAGGGCAACGTTAAGGCAAAGCCTTAAATGTCAAGGAGTTTTTCCTGTTTCCTGCATTTTATTGGGCTGCTCTATTGACTCAGAACTCTGAGTAAAGATTATTAAGTCAGGCAGAAGACGAGGAAAGCAGAAAGTGTGACGACTGCGCTCCGGTGGATACATGGATGGGGAGGCAAAATTCAGGAATGGGTAAGTGGCTGGGTGAGCCTCTCCAGACAGCTGAACTCTGTTCCACCAAGTGTGGCACCCTGGAATTCAGGAAGGAGCAGATTTCATAGGAAGCTGCTTATGACCACTGACCCACAGAGCCACCATGGAGCATTAGTCTTTTAAGGCATGGCTAAGAAACCAAGCACGAATGTGCCCAAGTGCAAATTTCTTTTTTCCTTGTCTTACTGGCTTGAGATTTCAGTGCCAGGACCAGAAAGGGTGAAGGGAGGATCAGATTATGCATGCAAGGCAGGGGGAGTCCCTGCTTCATCTTCCAACATGACATTCTGCCACTATTCCACCATACAGAGTCCCTGCTGTCACCCATCAAAGCAGCCTGATGCAAGAGCAGGCCTAGTGCCTGATGCAACAGGTTCAGTTGGCCGCCCAGGCTGGCCGTGCAGCCCTCCCTCTCGCCCAATTTCCCCTTTAAAAATCTGCCACAAATTGATTTTTAAACTTTGAGGAACTTAAAAGGTTCAGTGGGAGCTCTCCCAGAGCCTTTTGCAGGCTTAACACTGAAAAAAAATATATTGATCTTGGTCATGGAGCGGGAAAAAAATCCCAATATCATTTTCACCTGTGGCTGAAAGCAGGAAAACAGGAACACACACACTCACACACACCCAAAGCCCATCCTTGGTTGTCAGATTTATTGCTCAACGGAAACAAGGGAAGGCTTGCTTTGAAGGCTCCAAACTTGGTTGATTCCTCTCTTGCGAGTTACGCTACAGACAGCGAAACGCCAGCCAATTGCAGCCAGGCTTTGCTTCCATTAGCCAGTAAACAAAGCAGCACATGACAGAATGGACAGATGCAAGATGTAAGCCTCACCATCTGCATTGTTCCCCCTCAATTAGACAGTCTCCAATCTAGAGCCTCTGCAGATGCTGGGGCTTACCTGCCGAGCCTGCACAGCTGCCGCCGAGCTGATTGGATGAAGTTGCCCCGGCAAGCACATCTGTTTCAGGGAGGGAGGGAACTGCACGCGCTCAAAAGAAAAATCTGCTTGCCCAAGTTGCAGATAAATTACGGCGCCTGATCAGCACGTGCAACTGTCAAGGGCATTTTGGATGGCGGTGCCAGATGCACAAGCCCTTGTTGAATCACTGCAAGGAAGATCACAGATCCCTCATCTGCAATCATGCCGTTTGAATACGCAACCCGTTGCTTTGCCTCCTTTTTGTTTTTCTTTAGTCTCTGTGCTCGATTCCTGGCAAGGGGAAGTACACAGCAGCCAAAGGGGAGGGGGAAATAAATTGGGTGTAGAGCAGTCAAATAGCAGACAGACAGATGCAGACTTGTGCACCTTTGAATGCCAACACGTAGGTGTGGACGATAATTGGTTGTTGCTTATTTTGGCTGAACACAGAACTGTGTCACAGTGCAATAGTCACCAAAGACAAACCCGATAGCTAGTCAACAGCAGCACCTAGTGACGCACTGAAGTCCTGCCCTCTTGCCTCAAGACTGGAAACAGTGACCTCTAGTGACAGAATGCAGTATTATTATTATGGGCAGGAGGTGTAGTCGAGAGGGTTAAAGCCTCCATTTGCCTGAAGATAACATCCGAAGGTTGCCAGTTCGGGATAACTGGAAGTCTCCGTGAGCGGCAGACCTTGTAAACTGCGACTGATTAGAGCTGAGCTACAGCTGCCTGTGAGAGGGGAGTGTGCTGGGCCAGCTGCTTCTTTGGTGGGAGCAGGGAAGCTGCTTATCAGCCAGCAGGAAGGCAAACTGTGTGGCCAGAAAGAAGACTACACCATGAAAGTACCAACTGTATGTTGTATGTTCTTGAAAGAACTTCCTTGTAATTGTTAAAAACCTTTGTGTTTATGAATAAAGCCTGCCGATGTAAACCGCCTTGAGTTAAAGTCAGAGGAGCAATCTAATGACCTAAGAAAGGCGGTATATAAATACGATTATTATTATTATTATTATTATTATTATTATTATTATTATTATTAT
>JAJKFI010000062.1:5417350-5448797 GCA_029204185.1 Lerista edwardsae
TCTCTCTCTCTCTCTCTCTCTCTCTCTCTCTCTCTCTCTCTCTCTCTCTCACACACACACACACACACACACACACACACACACATGCAGATTGCTTACACCACGTTAAATCACTCATAAAGCAGACACCCCTTTCAGCTGAAGCTTGCAAGAACCTCCAGGGAGCACAGCAGACCGGAAACATTTAGTGTAAGGATCATTACTGACACGCACAGCTGCAGCAACACCCACCAGATCCAGCCCCGAGGCAACCCAGGAACACACACCAGGAATAGACTATGAGGTCTTCAGCGATGCTCCTCCAGCCCGTTTCAAGCACGGCGCAACCGCCGGCATGCGGCCTGGAAACCCAACGCCACAACAGGCGAGCCTGTGGGAAGACGGCTGGGCAGAAGAGTTGCTCGTGATCCACCAAGCAAGGGAGGAAGAGCTTCGCAGCATGATGAAAGAACAGCCCAACCATGTATTATCCTCAATGGAATACACCAGGCCTTTGATATCCACGGGGGTTCCGTTCCCAGATACCAAAACCCCGCGGTTTCCCGGATAGAAACCCCGCGGATACCAAAATCCGTTAATCTGTAGTTAATCTGTGGAACTCTTTGCCACAGGAGGTGGTGATGCCATCTGGTCTTGATGCCTTTAAGAGGGGATTGGACGGATTTCTGGAGGAAAGGTCCATCGTGGGCTATAGGCCATGATGGATTGTGCAACCTCCTTACAAAGGTGGTGGGCTACTGGTACCGGGTGCAAGGGAGTGGCAACAGGATGCGAGCATCTTGTTGTCTCGTGCCTCCCTGGGGCACCTGGTGGGCCGCTGTGAGATACAGGAAGCTGGACTAGATGGGCCTTTGGCCTGATCCAGCAGGGCTCTTCTTATGTTCTTATGAATATTCAAACCTGTGGATTTGGGCCATCTCCCCAACCTTCGAACCCTACCAGAGCTGTGCTGGAATTAGTACCTAGCGTTTGAAAATCTGCAGATGGCAATCACCCTCACCCCCGGGAAGGGACAATCTGGACCCTTCGAACCCAACTGGAATTATGCTCTGGTGAAGTCTGGAGAGTTTTCTGAGGCCTGCAGAGGTTGCCCACAGCGCTAGCACTAGGTCGCCAACGCTAAACAGGAAACGGTTACCTCCACAGCCTGTTTAGCACTAAATCTAGTTTAATCAAGTATTCACGATAATTAATCCAGTATTTTTTTTCCCCATGAGACATTCCTCTTCCCACGGCATACAGGCATAGTTCTCTTCTCTCCCGGGCAGCTCTGGGCAAAGAGAATTGACAAAAGCAAAACAGCAAATCTGAGATCCAGAATTGCAGGTGGACACCACAAGCAGTGACCCAAATTTCAGCAAAGCTCTGGCCTGCATCTTAAGGCAGAGACTGTAGCTAGCACTCCGACAGCAGAACGTTATCTCCCCCTCCTTGATCAGACACCCCCTTAACCTGGCACTTCAAAGACAAGGAACATTAATTTATGCAGAGGGTTTTTATCAAGTGTATTTGGTGCTAATGATTAACGTTCTTGAGAAGGTGAGAACAAAACTTATCAAGAGAGGAAAATTATTTAGATGTGGAGAGGCGATCAGGAGCGTGACGATAAGTCAAATTTATTCTTGTGTGGGGCTGTTTCAAGCTCCCCGCATCCACATGACTGAGGGGGTGCATTGCAGCTCTGCAAAACACCAACAACACCCAACCACATTTGCCCTGCACATGTGCTTTCCACTCTTATCTGGCAGCTGATACCATCTCTACACTCCCCCGTTTCCTCTTCCCACTCCTACCATCTGAAAAAGAAAAAGAGGAGGGACAGGAAGTGGATGTGTGGAGAAGAGCAGGAGAGTTGCAGTTGCCTAGAGCTACCGCTACTCCCAGGAAACATTCTAGGCCTCTGCCACTCTCCTCCCCTCACAACACTTCCTCATCCAGCAGTTTCCCTTTTTCTTTTTCAGATGGCAGGAGCCAGAGAAGAAGACAACAGGCGATGAGGCAGCTAACAGATCTGTTCCACAAAGATACACAACGCAACCAGTAAGTAACCCTCCCGGCATCCCATTCTATCTCTCGTTGCACAACTACAGAATTTAAAGTAACATCCTGAACGTTACCGGTCAGGCACTGGTCAAAAGAAATCCAGGAGAACAAGCTGGCATGATTCAGCAGAGTTATTTGTACCTTCTGAAGTAACCTCTGCTTCTCTCCCTCCCCCATGGTGCTATTTTACCTTGCAGGATCAACTACTTAATGAAAACTCAGTTGTTTGACTACATAGCTCCCTCATCAGCAGACCTCATCATTAATCATGCTACAGTTAGTCTCCTTGCAGTTGATGATGTTAAAAAAAAAAAAAAAAAAACCAGAAGGGGCAGAAAATCAGAGGACAGAAACCTGCAAACACTTGATGCAACTAAGACACCGAATTATTCAAGCCCAGGTATTTCTCTGACGATACACAAAGGGTTAGTCGATACACAAAGGGTTAGTCAGCGCTGTGCCCTGAATTAAACATTCACCGGGAGCGCAATCCTAACCTGTGGTTAGGCTGGCACAGTTAGGCCAGCAAAGTTTGGCCACCATAAATCACGTTTGGACCATTCTTGGAGTCAGGGAGGATGGCACACAAACTTTATAACTTCATATAACACACACCAACAAACAATTGGAAAAGAAGTTTAAAAGAAAAACGTTTTCTTCTTTTAAAAAACATATTGTTTAAACATCTTGGGTCTGCCTTTTGAACACAACACCCCCCGGCCACCGTCTTCCTACACCATTGATTTTTTTCCTCCCTGTTGTACTCAGCTCTAAGCACTTGTAGAAGCATCCTCTGTCCTCTGCCCAGGAACTGCAGAAGCATCCTCTGGCCTCCGCCATTGGCCTGAGAGTAACAGGATCCTGGGTCATTATGGATGTCACTTTAAGCCACAACGGTGATCATTTAGAGTGCAAAGCAGAATATCCACTGAAACAACAACACTTTAAACAACAACAAAAAAGGATTGTAGGCAGAGGCGTCATTCAGGCGGAACGGCCCAGTACTCCGTTCCGCTAGTTCCGCAGAGGTCCCGGGCCATGCTGCCGCTTTGGAGGACGGGCGAGCTGCTGCTGGGCCCTCCCTCCCTCGCATCCAGAATCGCTCTAAAATGGAGCGATTCCGGCAGTGAGGCTGGGGGGGGGGCGTGGCAGCCCTCCGCCATAGGGGTGGAGGGCTGTCAATCATCCGAGCGTTCCGGTAGTTGGCGCGCTCGGATGACATCACTGATTGTAGGTAGCGGTCAAAGCCCTCTGCTTGAGGCAAGCCAAATAGACAGACAGACGGGTCAAATGAAACAGGCTTGGGTTCAATAGGCTGGGGATCCAGCTTGTTTTATGACCTCTCCTCCAGGGTTGCCTTGCCATGTGCAAATAGGGTGGCAAAGCACCACCTTCTTCGCATCCCATATTTGTCCACCGGGGCGCCATCTGCCTCCCATCACATCCATCACCACATCCTCAGCCATTTTTACCCATGGAGAGGGAGGATGGAAGGGAGTCAATTACAACCCAGCTGAAGACGGTCGACGACTCCATTACAGACCGGCTGCGGAAACTGCTTCATTAGCTCTGGCGATAAAGGCTCCCGTCTTAGGGCTCATCCATCAGGGCTCCCTGTTTGTGCGCTGCACGGACCTTACTTAAGCTTTGCCGTGTGCAAATCAGGGAGACCAGATGCCTCCCAAGGAAAGACGGGGTCCCTTCGCCCCTGTCCTCCCCTCCAGGAAATTTAACAGTCACTAATGATCACTTTTATTATGCTGGTCACATTACAGCATACACAATCATACATTTTTCCCCCTCCCCGCGATAAAACTGACACGCATTTAGAGCCACAGATCGCCCCATCGCCACTTCAAAGCCCCAGAATAAATTTTCAGAATGGCTACTCAATCAGAGAGGACATAACTTAAATTGTTTGCATCTGTCAACATAACTGCTGCGAACTATTTAAGCCGAGTAGCCATACAAGATTCATTTCACTCTCCCCGAAAGCTGACTGCAAGCACACAAGGCTTTGGGAAAGGAATGAGTTCAACATAAGTGCTTGAAGCTGCAGGTGATTAATTGCAACATTTTATTTATTTTTTTGTACTACTGACACCTACAATTCTGGAGAGGAGAACCTTATCTACCTATTTGTTTTCCCTTCCTCCTTTTGACAGCAGTCCAACTCCAGGTTAGGATTGCTCCCCTCGTCTGTTCGGCCTAAAGCCTCAGCCCCTATAATAGTAAATTATAGCTGATGAGCATCAGCTGATGCAAGGTTGCTAAATCTAAAGGATCGTAGGAAAAACTACGGGATTATTTTCAAGATCAGCAAAGTTGCAAGAAAGTTAGTCATGATTAAGAACCAATGAAATCGAGACAAGTTAGTTGTACCCAATTTAAATGCCACAAATCTCCATGGAGCTTCATCAGGAGAAACTTTCTGGAAATGTAATTTGTTTTCCAATCTCCAACAGTTGGCACCTACCATGGTTTTGTTTTGGTTTACCTTTCAACCAAAAAACAAACTAATCTTGTACACAACATAGTTTAAACAGTGAACACAATACAATAAACATTTCAAAACAGCCAACTGTGAGAACCTCCTCGTTCACGAATGGCCAATGAAATAAGCGTTTTCAACTGTACTTGAAAAAAAAATTAGGGAAAGACATGCTTAGACTTCCAGAGGAAGAACACTTCTAAACTAGGAAGCCTGCACCAAAGGAGCCATGCACTCCCACTATAGAAAGCAGGCATAGCAAGACTACACTAATAGATATGGCCAGGCTCATCCAGGAGGCCAACTGGTAGAACTGCCTCAGGTAGAAGAGGGAACCTGCCTCCATTGCTCCACCTCCTTCCACTCCTTGGGCTTGAAAGGAAAAAGGAGAACAGAGTGGAAGAGGAAGGAGGGAGAGTGGCTACAGTGTATGAGAGCTGCACATCCTTGAGGCACAAACCCATCATGACTTGTTACCTGTGATGGACCTTTCCTCCAGAGATCAGTCCAATCCCCTTTTAAAGGCACCTAGGCCAGATACGACCACCACCTCCTGTGGCAAGGAGTTCCACAGCTTTATTACTTGCTGGGTAACAAAGTATTTCCTTTCATCCCTTCTCACTCAGTCTCCCAACGCTCAGTTTTAGTGGATGTCCCCTGATTCCACTGTTGTGGGAGAGGGAAAAGAATGCCCCTCTATCCACTCTATCCATCCCATGCATCATTTTGTATGTCTCAGTCATGCCCCTGCAAGATCTTTGGGTCCTGGTGCTAAAATGTTTGGGAACCACTGTGTGAAGCCAGAGCTATTTCGACCATCACTGCCTTTGCTGCCCAAAAAATGAGCCGTAAATAGAGGCAGGCAGCCACTGCCAAATTAGCACGAGACAGAACCAAGAGAAGGTTAAAGAGGCCGTACTGGAAAAAGGAAGCAGGTTGATGTTAATTTTAGGGTCCCCAGCCAAGTGCTCACATGCACAGAGATATTCCAGTGCCACTCCTGCAAACAGTTATTTTTAAGATGGGCAGCTGAGATTTGCATGGGATATTGTTGCAAGGACTGGCCCTCTTTAGATGCCACCATTCGGCGCAGTGCTTAAATTCAGCCCTTCGGCTCCCTGCCCACCAAAATAAATAAAAATGCCTTGGCTTGAACGGTGGACATTTGACATTTGCAAGGCGAGAACAACAGAAAAAGACCTGAAGATTGGCTATTATTATTATTCAAGCTAAGCTATCTTTGGGGGGGGGGAAGAGCTGAAAACACACCTAGCAACTCACACTGCATGAGACATTAAGTGCTTTGCGAACACTGACTAAGAACATGAAACGCGACCCTCTTTGGAAACTCTCATTAACAGTGTAGGAGATAATGATGCAGGGGACGGCTAGACGGGTGTTCTTTCCCCTTTCACACAGCACCAGAACCAGGGGCAGGCACTAAAAGTGAGTGTTGGGAGAGGAAGAATGGACAAAAGGAAATAATCTGTGGAACTCCTTACCACAGGATGTGGTGATGTTGTCTTGCTTAGGATGCTTTTCAAAGGGGATTGGACCAATTTCTGGAGGAAAGGTCCATCACAGGTAACAAGCCATGATGGGTTTGTGCATCCTCCTGGTTTTAGAAGAAGGAGAGCTCAGAATGCTGGATGCCAGGGAGTGGCAATAGGATGTAGGTATTTTGTCTTGTGGGCCACAGGATGCTGCACTAGTTGGGCTTTTGGCCTAATCCGGTAAGGCTTTTCTTATGTTCATTTTGTTGTTGGACACCTTGGGGCCAATCAACAAAAAACAGGGACTCCATCAATCATGACCAAACTGCTCTTTGTTAATCATTTAAGCAAGAAAGGATCAATTCATTCCCACACGGTCAGATTTTGTGCAGAACTAGCATGTGGACAGGGCCAGTTTACAAGGGATCAGTCCACTTGCCTGGACTGATTTAAGCCCCTATTTAATTTTTTAGGCATCAGATATTCTTTGTTTTGTTATGTGTCATCATTGTTAATTCCTATTATGGCTGGGGAGGGGAGGCCTCAAAAGCTGGACGTGGCTGAGGCCTGTCTTGACTGACAAGAGGGAATTAACCGGTGGCTTTTGGTCTCCTTTGTCAAATTATTCTCCTGCCTCCCTTTCTGTTGACAATTTGTTGATAATTTCACTGGGGACTGAAAGTTGCTGGCAATCTGCCTTTTACCCACAAGGGGGGCACTCAATTTGCTGCAATGATGTCAGGCCCTTCCTCCAAAGAGCTCAAGGCAACACGCATTGGTCTTTCTCTTGTCCTCACAACAACCTGGTGGGTCAGTTAGCTGGAAAAAGAGCACAATGACCCAAAGGATGCTTCATGATTTGAACCTGGCTCTCAGATTGCACTCGTGTGCCAAATGTGCCAGACGCTGCTCCTCTGACACTCTAGCCCACCACTCTACTCTCCTTCACATGCCTGCTTTGTCCTCTCCTTGCTTTTCCAATCCAAGGAGTGGAGGGAGAAGGATCAGTGGGTGCACCTTACAGGGTTGTTGCCTGAAGCGACAGCTTCAGTTGGCCTCATGCGTGAGCCGGCTCTGGCCACAGCTCAAGACGGAGCTCTTGATCTTTGGCATGAAGCCAAGGCGGTCATCAGTGCAGAATGATAAGCTCTAAAAACAGAGCTCTCCGTCTGGGATGCAATCCCATTCCTCCAGCATTGTCCAAGCATCCCACTTCATGTTTCAATCTGCGGCACTCACTGTTTATCAGCCACTAAAACGAGCGTATTCCCAAGATGAAAAACCATCAGCTCCTTCTCTCCCTGACCCTGATTCCTAACCTCGTCTTAGAAGGCCCATCAAGTACGTTCTTGTGAATCTTTGGCAAACCTGACTTCTGAAGAACTCGAGTCGTCAACGTTCTCTCCGACATGAAAGAGAGACACAACAGGGGGAAGGAGGAATTATTCAGGACACACACGTCTCATAAATCTTTAACACTCATTCAAAACAAGCCGCTCTTATTCTCTTGATAGAATTTTAAAATCTAACAACTCGGAAAGCACTCGACAAGAAATCTCTTTCCTCTGACAAGGGAGGAAGGAGAGGGGAGCAGAAGAAAGGATAAACTCGCCATGACCTTAGCTGGAATTTGTTTTCAAACTCAGGGCACAATCCTAATCTGGAGTTAGGAATTAGGCTGGAGTGAGTTAGACCGCTGTAGAGCGCATTTGGACCACTCTTGGAGTCAGGGGGGAAAGCACATGTCTGTGTGCCGGCCTCTCTGACTCCGAGAGTGGTCCAAGCATACTTTATGGTGTTCCTTGTTCCAGCCAAACTTTGCTGGCCTAACTGTGCTGGCCTAACTCCAGGTTAGGGCTGCACTCTTAGTGGCTAGGTTCGGTTTGCTATCTTGGGGGGGGGGGAGGAATTCCTATGTTAAAAGCGAGATCGCTGTGTCCAGATTGGGTCCAATTCTGAATCAATGAAGTGTGACAGTTGAGCTTGGTTTAACTGGTTATTCTAAACCAGGGGTCTCCAAACTACAGCTTGGGGGACACATCAGACCCACTGCAAGATTTTATTTGGCCCACAGCAACTTGGTTTTTTCCCCCCCCTTCCGAGCATTTGCTAATATTTGACATTTTTACTCATTATATATCATTTCTCCGTTTAAGCAGGGCATTGTTTCTTTGTAATTGCCGCATATTTCTTGTTCCGATTCATGTCATGTTGATTACCAAAAAAAAAAAAAAGATTCAAGCAAAAGTTATTCATTCATTTAAATCTCATTCATGCATCTATAAACCTGATTTTTTCAACACAAAAAAAATGTGTAAAATATATTATGAGGCCCTTGTCCTGAAAAGTTTGGAGACCCTTGTTCTAAACCAGTCCTTGGCTTGGTTCTCTTGACTAATGGGGACATGGCTGTCAAAATAGGAAAGCCTAAGAATACCAGGAATAAAATTATTCGAGAAGGAATTGCCAAGGTCCCAATGCCCATCGAAAGATCCACCTGGCCGGTTGACCCTTTAAAGGTAAAGGTTTCCCCATGACCGAATGGTCTAGTTGTGACCGACTGTAGGGGGTGGTGCTCATTTCCGTTTCTAAGCCAAAGAGCCAGCATTTGTTTGAGGACAAGCTTCCATGGTCATGTGGCCGGCATGACTATACGCCGTAGTGCACAGAATGCCATTACCTTCCCACCAAAGTGGTCCCTATTTATCTACTTGCATTTTTAGGTGCTTTCGAACCGCTAGGTTGGCAGGAGCTGGGACAAGCGACGGGAGCTCACTCCGTTGCACAGCCTTGAACTCCCAACCTTCCGGTCAGAAGCCCAGCAGCAGCGGATTAACCCACTGCGCCACCACGTCCCATGACCCTCCATACTACCCCAGAACTCTTTAACTGGAGACGTTGGGGACTGTGGCCAGGATCCCCTGCATGCAAAGCACAGCCACTGAAACACAACCTGCCCCCCCCCAAAAGCACCCCCTACCAAGGAAAGCAATTAGAAAACTGGTGGCATTCCTCACACTGAATTTCTTGCTGATAGTCAAAACACTGGGAGGCTGAAGCCCCGCAGATCGCTTGGCACACAGTTCCTTGTCATGCTGTGCGCCTGCCAAGTCACATCCATTTCTCTGCATTTGTGCCGCAGCCGGCGGAAGTCAGAAAATCAACGGTCGGCCTTGCTGGGAGATGCACGCTGCCTGCCACGGCCTGGCCTGCAGCGTGCAACCCCTGACCTCTCCATCAGCTCATTTCTACCTTCGTAATTGGCTTGGATTTCTTTGCCTGCTTCCCTGTGTCGCTCTCTGCCCATGAAAGAGGGCACACGAGCCAAATCCCTCTGGCAAGGAGGCGAGAGAGCCAGAAACAACGACTGCCAAACAGCCGAGGAAAATTCCTGCGCAGGACTTCCAAAAGGTGTTCGGACCGAAACTCTGGAGGAAAACTTGTCTTAAGACAGCAGGCACGGTCCCCTTTCAGTCCTCGGCAGAACTTTTCCATCGGGATTCTTGGGGCCCGGAGGAGAGGTCCGTAGCTGGTGGGGGGCACTCATTTTTGCAATGGCAAAACCTGAGTGCAAGTAAGCAAAGAGTTGCCAGGGCCAATTCACAGAGAACCTTCTAGATCAGTGGTTCCCAAATGGTGGGTTGGGACATTGGGGCGGAATGCCACACACACACACACACACACACACACACACACACACACCCCAGAATGGTCCAATGAACACAGGCCCCAACAAACTCCAGCAGGAGATCCCACCCACACCCATCCAAGATGACACGGAAACTGTGCTGGACCCTATGGAAAGTGAAACTGAGCCACACACATGGCCTAGGCTCTTATCGAAGGGGAGCCCAAGGCCTCCAGAATGGGCCACCACGTTCCAATAAATGTGGAGATCACCAAATGCTCTAGTCGCCCCCCTCCAAGAAAAGATAAGTCCAGAGGCTTGAGTACAGTGACACCTTTTTTGAGTGTCGCAAAGTCCCGACAGTGTGTCACTTTGAGAAGTGGGTCCAGGTGCTACAATGTTGGGGAGCCACTGTTTTAGACAAGAGCCCCAATTCTTGGTTGCAACTGATTGTGGGCACTTCCAGATATGTGCTATGTCACTCCAGCTGGTCATTCTCTGGGGGGGGGGGCTGACCCTCCCCAAAACCCCATTAGAGCAGCTCTCACTGGATTCTGGGGGAGGGAGGCTTTACAGAAAGGAGGGGTTTGTACTTGGGCTACCGCCTCAAGCTTCCGAGCAGGTCAAGCCATCAAATGAGCCCCAACTCCTCGCTTCAACAGGGAGAATAGTGAGAGCAGACGACTTGCTCTTGCTCTCTGGACCACTTCTGGGCGATCTGCAAAGCAGGATTCTCCGGGAGCCAGAAAGGGCAGCTTGAAGGCGCTTGGCGGCCTGATGGAGCAGGTGCCTGGCCTAAGCGCCATCTGTCGTCACGCCGTCTCCGGTTGGGCTTTGCCCACGCTCAGGGTCCCGAGATAGGCACTCAAGTAAACAGCCGAAAAGGACAGGGGTCAATTCTGGCCGGCACAGCTGGCGCCCGAAGGACAACTGGCACGGCATTCTGGCAAGGGAAGTCTAAAGCCGCGACAATCGTTCCCCAAGGCGGCTCCATCGCTGCGGAAGAGGGATTCCCCCTGCACCACCACGCAGCCTGGGCAGAATCTCTCCGGCTGGGCGAGTACGGAGCAGGGATGAGCAGGAAGGGCTTGGAAAGATAGCCATTGCACCAGCTCTCTTCCTCTCTGAATCTTGAGAACGAGAGGTGTACAGACTCAGGGCGCAATCCTAACCTGGAGTTCGGTTGGCACAGTTAAGCCAGCACAGTTTGGCCGGCACGAGGGCCACCGTAAAGCACATTTGGACCACTCTCAGAGTCAGGGAGGATGGCGCACGTCTGTGTGCTGGCCTCTCTGTCACCGAGAGTGGTCCAAACATACTTCACGGTATACCTTGTGCTGGCCAAACTACGCTGGCCGGACTGTGCCGGCCTAACTCCAGGTTAGGATTGCATTCTCAGTGGCGGGAACCCCCGGCCCAATTGTTTCCCGAGGCACCTGCCTCAGTTGGACTCATAATGGACCGGCCCTGGTTGTCACCCTAGATTTAAACATCTCCATGCTTTTCAAAGCACTATCAAGGCTTTGATTCAAGGCTTTAGCGCAGATCTGTACCCTCAGCCAAGCCAGAGTCATTGCAAAGCAAAGAGATCTATGATGTGCATGCAGGAAACAGAACAGCAGCAGCTGCAGAGTGGAAAGAATTATGGGAAAGGAAAAAAAGTGTGCGAGATTGCATCTTTGGAATGTACTTAAAGACAGGCCCCGAGAAGCCATCAAGCATCCATGCAGAGTAATTGAGTGGTCCCCGTCCGTAGCACAACTATCTTAAACCCAAGAAACACACGCATTTATTATGAACACTCCTATCCTCCTTTCCCCCCATCCACTAAACTGATTAATTAAATTAATACAAAGACAGTCTTGTTGGGCCTTCCAGTCTCCCTGCCTTTCTCCCCCTCCCAAACGCCAGCCAGGAAAACAGGAAACAAAGGGTTTAATTCTGTCTGGTTTCATGAAGGGTGCTGTATGTCATGGCCAGATGCTGGAAATCTGCCAGCTACTTGGACCAGCAGCCGTGAGGCTGTCAGACCGACCCCCCCCCCTCCATTCCTCCCCAAAACGAAGGCACACAACCGGCCTGTGCAGCAGGCAGCCCCAATTACCAGCCCAGCAGAGGAACGGGCAGAGCCAGCACTGAGCCAGGTTAAAGAACATTTCAAAGACAAACAAACTGAGATGGCCCAGCAAAACACTGGGCGGGGAAGAATGTGGGGTCTGTGCCTTCAGCTAATCCGGGATACGACTGACTGAATGGATAACTTGATTGGCTGAGAACATTGGCCAGCTTTGGAAGGCTGCAGTACGGATTGAGAAAATGATGAACATACTTTAGAAAAACACACTACCTAAGCAGAACACACACACACACACGGATGACACACTACAGGTGGGGGAAAAGGACACCACTGTCTACCCAATCACCTTGTTGAAATCAGCTCTGACAATCACCAAGGGCATAGCCCAGAACATTCTTCAATCCTCAAATCCATGTACCAGCAACCTAGAGTTGCACGATTCCTAGAGTTGCAGAAGCCCCCACTTAAACTGCGATTTAATCCAAATGGACAAAGTGGCGGGTTCCTGCAGGTAACAGCAGGCATGTCCTCCAACATTTGTCAGATGGGGAAAAAAAAATAGGCACATTTATATCCAGTGAGAGCAGCTTTCCACAGTGTGGGGACACATTGAGCGAACTAGCTCCACAAAAGGATTTTGGAAACATCAAGATGCAGGTTTCTGTATCCCTTTGAAAAACACCCGAGTACCAGAAACCTTTCATTTTGTAAAGAACAATTTAGAACACAATTACATGAATTTTGGACCAGTTATGCAATAGATAATGAACTTTCTCTGATACATAATTAAGCTGATTTGCCAAAATTTTGAACATTGAAAACCAATCTCTTCATGTTTGTGTCTTTTCTCAACCATGTATTTTCTGACATTAGCATGTTTGTGTGGATGCCTAGTGTAAAAGGTAAAGGTAAAGGTTTCCCCACGACCGAATGGTCTAGTTGTGACCGGCTGTAGGGGGCGGTGCTCATCTCCGTTTCTAAGCCTGTAGAGCCGGCGTTTTGTCCAAGGACAAGCTTCCGTGGTCATGTGGCCGGCATGACTCTACGCCGTAGCGCACGCAATGCCGTTACCTTCCCACCGAAGTGGTCCCTATTTATCTACTTGCATTTAGGTGCTTTCGAACTGCTAGGTTGGCAGGAGCTGGGACAAGCAACGGGAGCTCACTCTGTCGCACAGTCTTGAACTTCCAACCTTCCAGTCGGAAAGCCCAGCAACAGCGAATTAACCTGCTGCGCCACCACGTCACCTATGCCCAGTGGTGTCATTCAAATGATTTAGGAACAGGAACTCACTTTTGAGTTCAAATTCAAATGTTGAAAAAACAAAAGCAAAAAAAAAAAAAACACCCCAGAAGCAGCCACGGAGCCCATTAGGATCCGGAACGCCCGTTCTGGTCCGTTCCTCCTGAATGACATCACTGCCTATGCCTAATGTACATTTCTATTTTTTCTCCTTTGGACACACAAAAATTGTAACTACAAAAGACACACCAGAAAAAAGATGCTCAAACATTAATCTCCCTATATTTACACAAGCTTGCAAACTGCAGGAGCTCAGCTCTTTGTGGGGCAATTAGCAGCACTCTGATGTTTGAACAGCCTCGGGGCTTGAGGCAATTCATCTTTCCATTACCCATGCTTTCATGGAAGGCTCTGTGGGACGCCAGCAGAAATCAGGTCCCGATCCACAGCGTAACGCTGCCATTAGAGACCCCACTGGCTCTAGGTGTGCAAAAAGATGAGAAATTCATTCGGGGGGAGGGGACAGAAATCATGCACAAGCATGCTAAGAACAGCAAAAGCTTCCTGCAATGCATGTGCTACTTCTCGACTATTCACAGAAAGGACTGGCTTTGTTTTTGCTTCTAAAAAATAAAAAAAATATCAGCGCTCTCAAGATCAAACAGGGACAGTCTCTCTTGCTCCTCAACCCAGCAGCTCCCTGACCCCTATAGAGACGGCTTCCCAACAAAATTCAAATAACCTGACCTAAGCCTAAAATGAAGAGCCCACTCCCACCCCCGTTTGCAAGGGATGGCCTGGGTCCAGCACGCCTCCCCATTCTATTTGCGGCAATCGGCCTGCCCTCCAAAGAGCGCTCCGTTTTCGCGGTGCCGAATTTTGCAGCAGTACGACCGACGCTGCACAAGGAACTCCCACTCGAGCTGAGCCGTCCAAACTCACGGCACGCAGGGACCTCGCCTTGACAAGCACACAAGATCACAGACCCGAGATTATGCACTAAGCCCCTCTAAGGGTACAATTAATTTTGAGCGAAAAGGCTTTGGTAATTCACACAGAGATAACCACCGATTTCCCCAGAAATAGCGGCCTGGAAATTCTGTCTCTGTACGGCAAAATCCAAAACAAATGGTTGCAGGGAAAACAATGCGATGACCTACCTTGAGATAACCTTGGCTACCTTCCAGGTGTTCGAGGAGCACTGCGACTAAGCTAGATTGTTCACTTCACTACCCCCCCCCCCCAGCGAAAGAGCTTTATCTGGGGCTTTTAAGCGTACGTATTCCCCATCCCAGCAGCTTTGAGATGTTTGGCTGGGCGGAGGCAAGGGGGGATGGAGGAGAGGCAAAGCGGTACCTTGACTGCTTCCCTGGTTAGAAAGAGGTTTTTGAATCTATCCATGCCCGGAATGTTGAGGAAGGATTCAGCATGCTACAGTCGAGCCGTTTTGCACACAACTTACCAAAGTCAATGCTTTATGGCTGCTCCTTTTCTCCTACCAGTCCTAGAACCCATAGCATCCATATTTGGAAATGCTGTAAAAAAAAGAAGAAAAAGAATCAGGTTAAAAGAATATCAATTCAAGACCAGCAGCAAATATCAATTCAAGATAAGGGACGCGGTGGCGCAGCGAGTTAATCCGCTGTTGCTAGGCTTTCGACCGCAAGGTTGTGAGTTCAAGACTGTGTGACAGAGTGAGCTCCCGTTGCCTGTCCCAGCTCCTGCCAACCTAGCAGTTCAAAAGCACCTAAAATGCAAGTAGATAAATAGGGACCACTTCGGTGGGAAGGGAACAGCGTTCCTAGAGTCATGCTGGCCACACGACCATGGAAGCTTGTCCTCGGACAAAAATGCCGGCTCTACAGGCTTTGAAACAGAGATGAGCACCGCCCCCTACAGTTGGTCACGACTAGACCAATTGGTCGTGGGGAAACCTTTACCTTATCTGAAGATAGGGCGTCCCTCTTCCTCAGTTTGAAGTGGGACTGGCTATAGGACTGTGGACTCAGTGGGAATGGCAAGGATCCCGGCCAACATACGCAGAAGACGACAGGCAAGGCGCTCATCGACATAGGCTGGATCCACACCGCTACACCTGGCCTCCCCCAGGCCCCTGGGATTTGCGTCAACGATTTCACTGGTGAAGACCTGGTGAGCCCTATTGGGATGGCTGTAGTGCGACACGGGGCAAGAGGAATTAACTCCCCTCTCTCTGGATTGCGAAGCAGCCAGCCCCAACCCTGTGCTAGATACGGGTCAGCCCACCTGGCCTGCCTGTTCCATTAATCGTCAGGATCGGGCTCTTCAGCTAAGACTAAGGAAGCATCAGGTCCCCGCAAGCCTTCAGAGGAAAAAAAGCTCAAACCAGTTGGGAAGGCATTTTCAGAGTTCAGCTTCATGTGCAGAGCAACATAGACAGAGCTATTTCTGTGCCGCACTAAAATAAGCCAACATTCTGCTGAAGTAAGTCACATTCTACCACCTGCATCCACAAAGGCAGGTGGACAACAGATGGGTGATAAAATTGTGGGCGCCATCACCACCACCAACGTGGTAAAGAGCAAGGGAACACATTGTTTTGTTTTATAAAGTCTTCCCAACTCTGAAGAGTTATACCCGCTGATGCCCACGCTGCCTTTTTTCGGTTGCATTAGATACCGTTTGATGGTACAGGCGTGCCCCAGTTTCCACCGATTCGGTATCCACGGTTTCAGTTATCCATGGATACTGGGACGCCTGTTAAAAAGATATGGGAACATTAAACCAATCTCATTTTTTACCTTATTGCAGCAAAACCACTGATGTCCCCCTATCTTTAAAAAGGCACCCCCAGTATCCACGGTTTCAGGTATTCATCAGGGGGTGGGGCAGATCCAGAATTGATAGCAGAGCATGCTTGTATTTTGGATTGGCCACATTTTAAATTGTTTTCATGTCAACCACTGTGATTTTTTTATTTTGTTTTAGAAAATTCAGCCCTAAAACAAAATAAGACATAAGTGTGACAATCCCAGACCGAACACTCTAGCTCAATGTTTTTCAAACTGTGGGTCGGGACCCACCAGTGGGTTGCAAGCCAATTTCAGGTGGGTTACAAAGCACCTACAGCAGCCATATTGAAAATAGGCAAAGATGGGACACTGGAAAGGGGGGAGGACTGTGCAGTTATTTTGCTTGTGTCAAGGTTGTAAATAGGCTTTTTCCCCTTTCTGATTCATGTTGCTATTAGAAAATGGTTGAGAAATAATCCAACTTCTTACTGCATTTTCAGGAAAGCAGCAGGCTCTGGCATCACAATGACATCACTGCTAGCTATGACATGCTAGCTAAGCGTTCTGGTGGGTCCCAGACAGATTGTCATTCTAAAAAGTGGGTCCCAGTGCTAAAACGTCTGAGAACCACTGTTCTAGCTGCTAGCGTCCCCTCTGATATTAGCAGACCCTTTTTTCCCAGGATCCCTAGCTGTGCTACTTCCTACCTATCATGTTTAAAAGGCAACGAAATTCTCCAAATGTGGAAAGAAACGAAAGCATTAGAGTCCTTTAAAAACCAAATACTTTCATTAACATAGACAGTGAAAACTCAAGATTTCTTGGGTGAAATATGTGACAGGTTAATTCAATTAAGATTTACTTCTGCCAATTTTTCTTCAGTTCCTGGTTCCCGTATCCACCCTCTACATAATGACAGCTCAATATTCTTGCAGGAAAAAATAACCCACAAATGCCGTTTATTAAGTTTTCTTTCTGTTGTCAAGCCGCTTGGATTTATAGCATGCTCGCTTAGAACCAAATAACGTTTGCGTTTGCTTTGTGCTCAGCACTTGCCAAAAGTACCCTTTTCGTCTTGCAAACCATTTCAAAAAGTGCATTTTAAATGCTATTTTTAAAAACACTTAAATGCCCCAGCAAACAAAAATGCCTTTCAGTCCCGTGCGCCAACGATGCTCGTGAACGGGGAAAACTGCTCAGCTGACAAAATGCGCCACTTAATTTTTTATGCTGCTAAATTAATTGCCACAGTTAGAGATGCAGAATCTGTCACTAAGATATAAAGAAACCAATTTCTGCACAAATGCGTTAAAAAGACTTTTCTGGGCATTTTTCTGCATAAAATGGGACACACTAGCAAGAAGATGCAATTGGGGGGGGGGAACCACACTAGAAGAAGTTATTAATATGTTTACCAGCCAGAATCTTCCTCCCTCGCTTAGCTTACAGCAGGTAGTTCTTAACAATAAATACAGGGGAGTGCACATGAAACATACCACACTACCCACACTGGAGAATCACACAATGAGAAGGGCCCAGGTGGACCAGTCCCAAGACTCATCCAGTCCAGTAGCCTCTTTGCCAGAGTGGTCAGCACAAAACCCACAACCAAGAGGTGAAAGCAATACCCCATTCCCACTGTAGGAGACGTCTCAACACTTTACCTGCCTGACCTTCTATGATGACACCCTGGGTTTGTCAGGTGCCTAAAGGCATTGTTTAGATTGGCCATCAGAGCCCAGGTCTTTTTTAATATCGAATATTAATACTTAATATCGGCATTGCCACATTATCCACTCGGGTTCTAGTCTGGAAGCCCCAGTGGATACCGAAATCAGTGGATACCCAAATCAATAGAAAAACGGCCTTAAAGCAGTGGTTGCCAAACTGTGGGTCCAGACCCACCAGTGGGTCATGAGTCAATTTCAGGTGGACCGCAAAGCACCTAGAACAGCCATACTGAAAACATGGCGGAAAGGGGGTGCTGGAAAGGGGGGAGGGCCGTGTGGCGGTTTTGCTTGTGTCAAGCTTGTAGATAGGCTGTTTTCTTTCCGATTTGTGTTGCTATTTGGAAAATGGCTGAGAAAGGACCCAACTTATTGCTGCATTCTCAGGAAAGCAGCAGGTTCTGGCATCACACTGACAGCACTTCCAGCCATGACATCACTTCCAGTGGGTCCCGGACAGACTGTCATTCTAAAAAGTGGGTCCCAGTGCCAAAAAGGGCAGCAGGAAGTGCCAAAAGACCTCTGAATGCTGCAGAGCTATAATGGATAATGAGGACAGAGGCGCAGGTAATGAGGAGAGTAGCAATTCTGCAGGTAAGCGAGGTCACAAGTAAAGAGGATTGACTGTACATTCGGGCCCGGGAGCTGTCCGTGGTCTTGGCGAGTGCATGGAAGGGACTGCCACCTGACTAACTCTACAGAAAGGACTTTGCACCATCCTTTTTGCACCATCCGTTTTGCCAAAGAGCTCAGGGTGGTGCGCATAGTTCCTCCCCTCCTTTTGTCCTCACAACAACCCTGTGAGGGGGGTGAGGCTAAAAGATAGTGACTGGCCCAAAGGTCAACCTAGAAGCTTCATGGCTGAGCAGGGATTTGAACCTGGTTCTTCCAGGCCTAAGCCCAACTCCCAAACCACTACACCATCCTGGCTCAGAGGTCTTGGCCCACCTCTGGAGAGCCACATACGGTGCTGCATTCTGCCAAATAATGACTTGGGGTGCTATATTTAGGGCAGAAGGTTTAGTCAAGAGGGTTAATGCCTCAGTTTGCCTGAAGATAAGAGCTGAAGATCTGAAGGTCGCCAGTTCGGGACTACCGGAAGTCTCTGTGAGTGGCAGACCTTGTAAATTGCGACTGATTGACAGCTTCGGCTGCCTTGTGAGAGGGGGAGTTTTGCCAAAGTCAGCTGCTTCTCTGGTGGGAGCAGGGAAGCCGCTTATCAGCCAGCAGAAGACAAACGGGTGGCCAGAAAGAAGGACTAAATCCAGAAAGATCCATCTGTATGTGTGTAGTTCTTGTAAGATAGAACGTTTCTGTAAAATTGTAAAAACCTTTGGGTTTATGAATAAAGTCTGCCTATGTAAACCACCTTGAGTTATAGTCATCACAGAAATCTGGTGACCTAAGAAAGGCAGTATATAAATACAAGTATTACTATTACTATTTAGTCACCTACTTCTAGCTCTTCTGCTCCAGTCCCTTTCCCCAAACATTCCAGCACAGCATCACAACTGAACTGCAACTCAGTAAGCCCGTGGCTTGAGTCTCTTTTCACTCATGACCTCAGTGGGTAGCCTTATTTATTTACTAAATTTGTATGCTGCTTTATCTCCCTGAAGGGCAAAATGGCTTACAAGTCACAATATAAACCATTTTAAAGGATCTCATCAAAAACAAAAAAAAAACATTAAAAATGCAAAAACAACCATCATAAAAATCCTAAACCATCCTCAGCCCCACCTCCAACCTGCAATATTAATAGTGAATTACAAGGTAACAGTTGCATAACAAGTTCATTTAGCACTCTGGGCCCATACATTTTTGGCACCTGTTCCCACAACGGTCAATTAGATGCCTCTGGTGAACCCACAGACAGCGTCTCTTCTGAGATTCCTGTTACGGCATCTGCTAGAGGGGACTGGTGGCCATATTTAGTTCTTAGGACTATTGATTTTTCACATATGCAAATATATGCAGATTTAATCAAGCAAGGAAACACATACTCCCCAGCCAAGATTTCTTTAATCAGGCGAGAGTCCTAATTTTCATATTCATTTGTACTCCAATGGGTCTGTCATGCAAAATGTGAAGATTGCATTGGCTAGCATGTACCTTCCAGATCTCTTCTGCATCTTATGTTAAGCAAGCAGCATCCATGTAGCACAGCCAGTGTGCCAGAGAGTTTTTTTTAAAGGGTCAGTTGGCTTCATGTGTGAAAGTGTGAGCACAATCTTAACCTGGAGTTAGGCCGGCACAGTTAGGCCAGCAAAGTTTGGTCAGCACAAGCGACACCGTAAAGTACATTCGGACCACTCTCGGAGTCAGAGAGATCAGAAACACAGACAAGCACCATCCTCCCTGATTCTGAGAGCAGTCCAGTGATGTCATGCAGGGGGTACACGAGTACCGGTTTCTAGGATTACAGTTGGCCCCGCCCATTCGCCCGCCCACTCGACGACTCCACCCTCTGCAACGTTTGAATTTTCTGCATGTTTGAGTTGCCTGCATGTTCTCAGAGCCAGGCAGGCAGCGAGCGGAGCCTTTCCTTTCCTTGCCACTGAAAAATGAGTTGCTCTGGGGTTTTAACATGATGCCAGGCCTTCTTAACATGTTCTGGGGGTGCTGTGGAATACTGTTGCAACTGTTGGGTCAGTTTAAAATCATCTGAGGCCTCAAAAAGGGCTTTTTTCATGTCACTTCCTGCCACGACATCACTTCTGGCTTATGACGCCACTTCCGGTGGGCGGGTCCCGACACGTGCCAATCAAAAGTGAGTACCTGTTCTTAAATCATTTAGATGACACCACTGGAGCAGTTTAAACATGATTTATGGTGGTCCTTGTGCCAGCCAAACTTTGCTGGCCTAACTGTGCTAGCCTAACTCCAGGTTAGGATTGTGCTCTGGTGTAGCCTAAGGGCACAATCCTAACCAACTTTCCAGCACTGGGGTAAGGGCAATGCAGCTCCGAGATAAGGGAACAAACATTCCCTTACCTTGAGGAGGCCTCCCTGACTACGACTCCACTGCAGAATGCAGAACATGCCCCATTGGCACAGCTAGGTCAGTGTTGGAAAGTGGGTTAGGCTTGCATCCTAAGTTTAACAGAAAAACAATGGTTTAGCATCAAACTTTGCAAAGAGAGAAAAGAGAAAACGAGGGGCAAGAAAAGGCTCGAAAGAGAAAAGCATTCCCTTCTAACAATTTTTAAGCCGTCCTTCTGAACAAAAAACATCCCAAGCATAGGAGGGAAAACCAGATTGGAACAATACATAGAACATTTTGATATAAAACTGCTCTACAGAAAGATAGAAAGTGGCTTCACAGAATTTTATGCACTGCATAAATTAGGGCACAACATCTCCCATTTGTACAAGCTGAGGTGCCTTGCAGATTTACAGCTCGAGAGCATTAAAATGTCTAAAACAGTTTACATACCCCATCACAGTGGGAATTTGCTTCGGGATAAGGGAGCTTGTAATTGCAATTCTAAAACTAGTCCTATAAGCTTGAAGTAGTGTTTAAAAACATTTTAAGGGCTTTATAAAGCTATAAAATGCTTTCCAACAAACCTAAAAGTCATATATCTTTAAAAAAGAAAGAAAAAGAGAGAGAGAAAAACTAATCTCCAAATAAACGGGAGGCGCAAGATCACACACTGCTGTTCATTATAACGCACGTTTCTCGTAAATAATACTGCTGAAATGAAATACAATTCCTCTAATCCATTCAAAAAATTATCTCCAAAGAGGTGGGGAGAGAATGAAGTCAGCCTTGCTGGGTGGCTCCTAGTGCCACATCCCAGAGAGGTAAAGAGCATGTGTTTTATAACAGCCAAGTGTGACAAACTCACAGTAGGAAGCCTTGCCATTTACATTTTAGGAGGGTGGCAGGTTGGCACACGTCTCAGGGTCTTGTCGCGCATGTCAAGCAGAAAGCATTTCCACATGGGAAACTGTGCACAAATTGTCCTAGGCAATGTTCTCGCACATGGAGCGGATCCTCTCTCTGAACGTATCCGGCCAAATTTCACTCCACCCCGCAGGGACACCTCCTGGGTCATGATGCCCCTTTGGCCTCTTCTTCCCAGCTCAGACAGGCGACGCCATCTTGGATCTCACAACATCTCACAAGAGCCAAGATGGCACCACCCAAATCTCACCGTATTTGGGTGCCGCCATTTTGGCTCTCACAAGATTGTCACAAGATCCAAGATGGCGGTGCCTGGGTGGACAATCCTCACCCAAGGGAGATTGCTTGGGCGCCATGACATACACTTTGGGAACCCTTGAGCCAGAGTACCTCCACACTACTTCTTCGGCACCATTCATCCACAATCCTTTCTAAATTCAGGGAACAGGAGGGGGAGTGGTTCTGCCATACCACTGGATAAGAGGGGGTTGCATTTGATGTGCTGTTTCCAATACTGACAAGTCTTGGATTGTCCCTGAAAAACATTAGCTGTAGGGACTGGACTCCCACACCTTTGTGCCCCCTGTAATTCAAACCCTGATCACGCATGGTCAACTCCACTCTTATGGCCTTCCCTTCATAGGTAGGCCACAGTTAAAACTGTTAGGTTAGGAATTATTGCTCCCAAAGGAGAAAAGAGCACAATGGTATTAATTCATCCCTGTCAGCACACAGAAGTAAAACGCTCAAAGCAAATCAGATTCCCGGTTCTACCCCTGTTCAGCACCCCCTGCAAGCCGCGCCAAAGACTCACCAATTTTCCTGACAGCAGGTAGATGCCTAGAGAGACTTAAGCCCTAAATCAATTTTAAATCCTTAATTCTAAATGCTGCATCCACCTCTCATGCTAATACTCCAACAGGAAACAATTATAGGTCAGTTTCCTGAGTTTGGCTGATGCGATTTTAATGACCAAAATGCTATTTGCAAGACACATTCTTTAAGCGGTTTTGTGGTCGTGATGAAGCACGCAAAAAACACTTCTTTGGTAAGGAACGGCCTAAAAATCATCTAAGCGTTTTCATACATCAATATTTGGGACGGGGGGTGGGGTGGGGGAGAGGAAGGCAACAGATTGCACGCAATTACCAGTTTCTCCAATTGGATTCGACAACTCATCTCCCCCCTCCCTCGTTTTATAACACAAAGCACCACATTGTGGTGAGGGAACGAGAGAGCAGGGTCTGCACTTGCCGAACGAAGAAAATGTGGTTTGAGTTACTCGTGTTTTCATAGGGTTGGCAACACCTTATTAAAGTTGAAAGCTACATATATAAAATTACTGGTGGCACTTCTCTAATCCACTGAAGTTGTATTTCATTACAGTGCCTCCTAAAATATCAGACTGTACAAAATCATGTTTTGTTTTTTTTTGCTGTGTCTTTGTACCATTTGGGTCTACCCCATTTCTCAAAGCCAAGAAAAGACTCATTCACCCACGCGCCCTTCTGCACATGTTTGCCGGTAAATTAAGAGAAAATACGCATCTTGGCAGCCAAGGCTGCTGTTAAGCTCTGTTTGAAGGAAAGACACCGATTCCTCTTCAGAACTACTTTCCCTGCGTTTTAATAAACCTGGTTGTCATGAGGAGGGCGTTGTGCCTCTTTAAAGGCCGACCCCCCCCCCGAGAGAGAGCGTATCACACAGCGGCTGTCAGAACAATAATCCACATTTCAGAGATGGAAAGTTAGGTGGCCACAGGGGCACTAGATTCACTCCAGATGGAAGAGAGCAGCTGCAAGACCCTCCAATTCAGAACTTTTCCTACCTCTTCTGGACTTGAATCTGAATCCATCAGCTCTCTCTATTTAACCAGTTTGCCGTTAAGAAGAGGCCGTAATACTTTTTCAAGGAGTTTGTGCAGAAGGAAATGAAATAGTTCCCTCCCCCAATGGGGCACATCAGACAAAGATTGGGATGGATTGGTCTACTCAGGAGTAACCTGGCTTTATGAGACTTAAAAATGGTGATCGAGAAAGAAACAATATTTTATTTGTTTACTTACAAGTAAGATTTTATTGATTTATTTGCAACAAAACCAAACCTCGATCCATTTCTTATGAGGCAGCCCTAATAAACAGCCTCAAGGCTTGGGGGGGGCTTTAAGCCACCTGGCCTTCAGCTGCCCCCACTACCAGTCATTGATGGACTTGGGGGGAAAAAAACCAGAAAGAAGATGCTCAAACATTGATCCCCCTGTATTTATACAAGCTTGCAAACTGCAGGAGCTCAGCTGTTTGCAGGGCAATTCGCAGCTGCCTTGCAAACTGTAGGAGCTCAGCTCTTTACAGGGCAGTTAGCAGCTATCTGATTTTTGACTATCCTCAGGGCTTGAGGCAATTAGGTATCCGATCTTTCCATCACCCATGTTTTCAGTGGAAGCTCCATGGGATCTACCAGAAATTGGGTCACAACCCACCCAACAGTTAGCATTCAAGGGGAAACCCATCCAAGTCCAACCTGTTCTGCTACATGATCTTCTGGGTGTAACCGATTCCCTTACCAAATTTACAAGAGCCAGTTGATCCATAAGGCGATCTGGGAAGGAAGACTTGACCCAATGAAGTGCTTGTAAGTGATAGCCTTATTCAAACAGCATATCAGTCTATACAGGACTCCAAGAGTTGGAAAAGAGAGCAAAATCCAGTTTTTGTGAGTAAGCATATAGATCAGTGATGGCAAACCTATGACATGCGTGTCAAAGGTGACACACCACAATGTTTGGGGTGACACACCAGTGTTCACCAACAACTGACAAAAACTGAGTTTATTTGACATTTTTCATTTTTTGCTATTATTTGATGTTTCTTTATGTAATACATAGCACCACACCACACATGATTGGACTGTATCTTTTGTTTAAATAAGTGAATATAAAGAACTTTCTCTTTTGTTTGGGAGGGGGACTGACACGCCAGCAGAGTCAAATTAAGCATTTTCCAAAGTATTGACACACTGAGCCCAAAAGGTTTGCCATCACTGATATAGATTATAGAACATCATAACTACATGATTTCGCCCCAGGTAATTTACCAAACATTCCTTTTGATAGATTTTCTGGGATTTTAATCTTGGGACATCTTTGATCAAAAGTAATAGATCCCTTCAGTACAATCTCACCAGTCTACAGCAACACCTAATGTGAGGAGATGTGTAGTATCTTCGACATACACTGGAAACAGTGGGGGACATTTTCAATACTCTCGGTGGGGTACAATATCATAAGCATTAATTCATAAAAATGTTAACCAGAAGTGCCATCATCAGCTTAGAACTATCACTATATACTTGTTCCAACATTCTCTTGAATGACAAAGATAAACCGGGAAACTAAATTGTCGTGTATTTTTTTCATAAAAATACACCCATACTAAGCCGCAATAAAAATACATATTTCGCTTAAATCTTTTAAGCTTTAAGACAGATTATCTAGGCGAGACAATAGCCCGAGACGTCCCACAGCCTCAGAGCCAATTTATAGAACATTGTCCAATTAAGGTATTATTCCTGCAAGTGATAACCATTTGTAGATATCAATAGAAATGCAAAACTGAGTTTGTGATGATGCAGTTTTCTACTTTTCAGTCTGCCTGACCACCTCTCCCTCTCTCATTCAAATCTTCCCAACTTGGTGTTTTCTTTTTCTTATCTGTCCTCCCTCTTTTTCACATCCTGAGTTGAGGACAATTTTATGTTGAAACTGAGTTGTTTTCCTCCCACATCTCTCCTTCATCAGTAGTAAGAATGCATCCCAAAGTACAGTGATGCTTCTCTAGGATCTTGACTCTCTCCCTTTAACCCTTAGACTCCCTAGGAAGCAGAACAATTTGGTCACCTCTTCTTGCTCCCTCGGAAGCATAACATTTTGGTCACCCCTTATTACAAATAGCATTGTTTGCCACCACCTCCTTTTTTTAAATTTGCAAGTACCAAAAACCTCCATCTCGTTCTTCTTTGTGGATTATTGCATTTTGGGTACAACCATATCGGCATTTTGTGTGAGGGCAAATAGAGCACTATCCTAACATGGAGTTAGGCTTGCACAGTTAGGCTGGCACAAGTGCCACCGTAAAGCACGTTTGGACCACTCTCTGAGCCAGGGAAGGATGGCGCACATGTGTGTGCTGGCCTCTCTGATTCTGAGAGTGGTCCAAACATACCTTATGGTGTCCCTTGAACTTTGCTGGCCTAACTGTGCCGGCCTAAATCCAGGTTACAATTGGAGGGATAATTTCCTACTGGTTATAATTTTGAATCCCATCAACCACCTTGTTTTCCTGACACTGTTCCTTATCCATACACATTACTATGAATACGGATATTTTTTTTTTTGCTTATGTATGCTTTTGTTTTGCTACTGTCACAAGGTTTCACATTAACTGATTTCTAAAAGGCTTTAAACTGCATCTGAAGGGTCTATAGAATGACCATTGGTTACCTTTGCCTTTCAGTTCCTCCCAGGGCTCACCATTACTTTCTTCACATCTAATATTTATTAAAGTTGAAATCTTAACAATCTGGCTAATGGTGTAGTGAAATAATTTTTTAACCCAATTAGGGGGCATTTGCTCTTAATGGAATCCCATTTCCAATATTCATTACGGCCAAGTCTTCTTTACAACGCCAACAACATGCTTATGTCCTTCCTACTGCTCTGCAGGAATTCTGCACAACCGCTGCAATTAAAATAAACAAAAAAAAAACCCCGCGATATCCAAGCTCTCTGTATTCATGTAGCATCCCATAGAAGTCTGTAGACTCTGAGCAACTTATATAAAACAGACCTTCAGCTGAAAGACAATATTTACCTCACAGCAAACTTCAAATGCACCAATGCCTCAGACATGTTCTTTTCCCTCTCTCACAGCACCAGAACCAGGGAACATCCATGAACATTGAGTTTGGGGAGAGTTAGAATGGATAAAAGGAAATAGTTCTTTTACCCAGAGGGTAATTAAGCTGTGGAACTCCTTGCCACAGGAGGTGGTGATGGCATCTGGCCTAGGTGCCTTTAAAAGGGGATTGGACAGATTTCTGCAGGAAAAGTCCATTGTGGGCTATAGGCCATGATGGGCTGGGCAACCTCCTTTCGTTGGAAGTAGGTTACTTCAGAATGCCAGATGCAAGGGAGTGGCCACAGGATACAGGCATCTTGTCTTGTATGCTCACTGAGGCACCTGGTGGTGGACACAGGTGGGATCCCACTGTGAATACAGGAAGCTGGACAAAATGGGCCTTTGGCCTGGGCTCAACATTTTTTATAAAGCATCACAACGCACCAGAGGACAAAGAGGGCCACAGCACTAAAAGGCTTGGGAACCAGTGCTTTAGACCATCTGTTAGTTGTGTGCGTGTGTTCACACAACCACGCAGGTGAGCACACAACTGTGCAGGTTTGTGGCATCGTTTCCTACGTTTCACAACAGAGGTTCTGCCAAGGGACAATGTTAAAAGAATGTCAAAGCATTATCTCCACGCCTACAAGTGTGCACAGCAGAGGCCCCGGCAATCTCTGGCATTTCTCATGCAATCGTAATTGACAAATACGACTTCACCCCCGGGGATATCAGCCCAAGCTGACTTAACGCTTCCTGACATTTGCAGGGGAGGATTCCACCGCTTTAGACAGGCAAAAAATAATAATCAAAAAATCGCTTCATTCTCCAGATGTAAAACACTCCTTTTCATGAAAACATCCTCAAAATGGAAAAAGGAGAGAGAGAACACTCCAGCAGTCTTGGCGGCTCCTAAACGACCTTGAAAGAGTGAGGGACTCAGGATCAGAAGATGCCAAATGTGTTTGCGTGTCACTGTGTAAGGGAACGCTTTCTTACATGTTCACAGCTCTCTGTTCGGGCCAAAGTGACTTGGTGCAACAGTATCATCTGCTCCTGCCAGCTAAGGAAGCACTGCACGGTATTCCAAGAATTGACTTTGAAGCCCAGTGATAATTTCATGGTACCCTGAGGAACTGAGACAATCACAGTGTGTAGGGGAAAGTTCAGAGGACCCAGACCACAGATTTTCCAGGAAATAAGTGCAATAAACCTGGGCCGGTTTCCTAATACAATCTAAGTAGTTCATTGCCAACTGCTACCTGAATGTCAGGCCACTTTGCCCCCCCTAGGAATCCGGAGTCGCTCCTTTTAACCCTCTGAGTGCCGGCCAACCAAGAAGAAAAGCTCTTTGCAGAGGAATTGGGAGGGGGGAGGAAGGAGAGTGAAGTGGGCGGAGTCAGCCCTAATTTTAACTAGTGGAACTGAGTTCCCCCATGTTCCCCCTGCATGACATCACTGGGCCACTCTCCCATTTTAAATGGAAGCCGCACTGCTTCATTGTTCCTGAGAACATTATGAAAAGTTGTCAGGCGTGCCGGACAAGAGAGGACCATCTCTTGAAGGCCACCTTTGAGCCACGTTGGCAAGAAATGAGGGCAGGAGACACACTGGCTTGATATTATGGTCTGCACTGAGAAGAGACTTTCAGGTAAATAAGAGTTCTGGCACGTTTCTGAGCCAAATTCAGTTAACGCAACCAGGAGAGCCAGGCTCAGTGTTGCATTGTGCAAGTTGTAACAGAAGACAGCTGCAGAAAACAGAGGACAATCCTGCAGCCAAGGCAACTTGCAATAGATCACGTTTTGATCCGAGCCCAGGCTCTTCCTGCAATCCACACTGCTACACACCGTCACGCTGCAGCTATCAGAAACTTCTGCAGCAATAGCAGCAGATGGACAAACCACACACACAGAGACCTGGGTATATAATACATTGATCCTCTGCCATAAACATTTATGCTAAATATTTAATTCCGCAAAGTGTCTGGTTCTTTAATGCTCCTCCATTTGTTCTCGCAAGCCAGGATCCGAATTCAACTTGCTGCATAAGTTATGGTTTTAGCACTCAGGGAACAGTAAAAGAAAAAAAAAAGGAGGCTTTTACTGGTGACGGAGGAAGTTTGCTTTCTTACATACAGAAGCAGCATCTGGCAGGTATCTTATCATCAATAATGAAGGGAGCTGAGATAGAGAGCTTGGCAGCCAGGAAGCCACCCCTCCCTGGCCTTTCCCGTTGTCTCCATCTAGCTCTCCTCCCCTCCCTTCCATCAAGTCCAGTTGTGGCAGGTAATGATCACGTGTTAGTTCTAGCAAAGCCTCTGAAATTTGCATTCACTTGGTCCAGAATATCAACTCAGCTTGCAGTACTTAACTGATTTCTGACCAGAACTCTTATTTACCCCTAAAGGCTCTTCCTCAGTGCAGATCATAATCCCAATGTGCCTCCTGCCCTCATTTCTTGCATGCTGCAATAGAAGCATACAGGGAAAACAGTTTTCCCAAGGTACCCAAGCCTTGGCATTGCATGTCAGGTGCCCTGGGAAAGCCACATATCCCAGGGTTCCTTTTGGATGCAGCTGACCACTCGGTTTCTGTTGCATTCCCAATGAGTTCCAAATTGGATTCAGAAAAAAAAAGTTTTCCAGCTATAGATCAGTTTGAGGCATTTACACATTGCAAATCTCTCTTTCTCTCTCTCTCTCTGGAGTTGATAGGGTGTCTCGGTCCTAAACTTTTCTACATCTCAGTGACTTTGACCAATAGGGTAGCAATTCTTATCTGTTGCATTGCAATCCGCTATCCTGATTTGCTTGCGTTTGTAGGTCTCTACTGTTTTCTTACACTCCAACCCTGTCTAGTCACATCTTGAGTGGCATGCATCACTGCACCATGGCCATCCACAAACCAAGGAAAACATCCCTCCCATGTCACTACACGCATTCTGTCCCGCTACACCAAAAGACAGAAGTTGCAACAGGTGACAGCTTGCGACTGAATTTCCAATAGCAAAGTGAATCAGAAAGAAAGAAAAAGTATACTCCCAACCTTGACACAAGCAAAATAACCACACCACCCTCCCCATTTCCAGCATCCCATCTTCTCAAATTTTCAATATGGCCCCTCTAGGTGCTTCGCAACCCACCTGAAATTGACTCACGACTCACTGGTGGGTCCCCATCCACAGTTTGGGAACCACTGCGCTATATAGTTTGCTCTTATATATTCATATGCCATACCTCCAACATTTTGAAGCTGCCTTTTCAGTTTCCCTTCCCATGTCAGTTTCATGTGAACATAATTGGTATCTAACATTTTAAATTTCCCTTTTCATTTAAATGTGCTGCGTTTCTTACTTTTATACTTGTACACCTAACTTTCTCTGCAAATGGATGCTGCAGAAACCAGAAAAGGAACTGGGGAAGAAATTGGGGATAAATGTTCAGTCCACGTTTTAGGCCAACCTTGCTATTTTCCAGGCAATCCTCTCCTGATTTATGGCATGACTGGTTTTCACATTTAAAGTAGTATGTCCTGTCCTGAAATATGGGAGATGTCAGCCATTATCCTGCCAGCTCCCCAGTAGATGAAAGGGGGGGGGGTCACCTTTGAGCACTGACAAAGAAGTAGTAACAGATGTAGAGATACAAGTATCTTCTGTCTTTGTCCAGTCTCTGGAACAGGAGGTCCCAAACCACACTCCTCAGTTCCTTTTTAGAATCATGGAGCAGAAAGTCACACGGCAAAGAGCAGTGCAATCCTATGATACCTACTCAGATGTAAGTCCCATTGTGTTCCATGGAGCTTACTCCCAGGAAAGTGTGTATAGGAGTGCAGTCTTAAAAGAAATAATTTTGAATCAAATCTTTGAACAAAGAAGTAGGGGTACTACCTTTTTAATTATATTGAAAGCTATCACCTAATTAAAGAAATCAGCTGAACAGTGCAAGTTCTAAATCGGCAGAACTGTCAATTGTTGTACCAGAAGGACAAAATATTGCAGCCCAAATTCTATTTTACAAATTTGTACTTTCTACTAGTACAATTTTATTAGGTTTGGTATCTTCTTAAGTCAGTAATTTGCAATGCTTCACAGAAGTTTTTTTTTTAGTATCAACGATTACTTTTTTTTTTTTTTAGGATGAATTCCTAAGTTTTTTGTGTACCCACGTTCAGCTCATATTAATGAAGTGTATAACGTTGATTAAGATCACATGAATGGACAACATGATTCCTTCCTTGGGAGGAATTTGGGGGACACCATTTTGCTAGTGTGAAACACATAAAACACAGATTTTTTTGTTCTGTCCTGAGCACTAACTGAACTTTTAAAAACAATCCCAGCTAGTTGAGAGATTAGTTTCTTGGAAGCAGATGCAAAAAGAAACTATCTCAACACAACTACAAAAGCAAGCCTTGCATTTTAAAAGTGCACATGAAAACATGAGTCCTGTGACAACAGATTTATTGTAGCACAGGTTTTTGCGGATGACAATCCATTTCATCACATGCATGTAAAAGAAAGTTCACCTGAAAATATTTCAAAACGCACTGTAGGCAAGTTTACAAAGTGGGTGTTTTGTTTGTGTCCTTTTTGAATATAGCACATGACCAAAAGGGTCAGAAAGGACACAGAATAAATGCAATGCAGCCAAGACACTTTGGAATGTCTTTGGGCCAGTCTGTTGCAGCTAATTTTCTGTAGCAAAACTAACCCCCCTCCCCCAGCCATAAACAGCACCTCTTAGAAGATTCTACTGCTGAATGCTTCTTCTGTCAATACCAGAGAAAGGCAAGGGAACATCAGTGTTATTTTTCAAGTCGCTCAGATTTTTAAAACCAAGGGGGAAACCCCACAGTTGAAACCCAAACTGAGGCTCCCAACCCCTTGTCTGAGACAGCTGCCTTCCCCCGCATTCCAGCCAAAAATAATAACAGAAGAGAGCAGTTTGGAAGAGAGTTAATCTAATCTTCATTGCTTCGGTTTTAAAATATCCTGCTTGGTTTAGGGTTTCTTGTTACCCGGAGAGATGTGTTTTGAGTGAGATAGGTCTTAGCAGAAAGGTTCTCCATGGAAGCTTCATGTAACCAGAAACCAAGGCAAGCCAGTTTTGCTGAAGTCCAACACACACACACACACACACACACACACACACACACACACACACACA
>JAJKFI010000062.1:5448807-5507716 GCA_029204185.1 Lerista edwardsae
ACACACACACACACACACACACACACACACACACACACACACACACACACGGCAAGCTGCTTCTCCGCCAGCACAACTTGCGAAAGCAGTAATCATTGCATTTTTATTAAAAACTATTTATATCCATCAGGCTTCATTTCGGAAACCTGTGAAATGAGTCAGTATGCCAGCAATGCCACCATCTTCCCACATTAACTTTGGGTTCCAAAACGCCACTTGAGAGGTCGGTACAGTATACTTCTATGAGCGCGCATTGAAAAGATGGACAATCATAGTTGCCCCTTAAGTCGGTCAGCCAAGCCTTGCTTGTTCCGCCAAGTAACAGGCTGAAATTTTGCCCTTTAGGAGAAAGAACTAAGGAGATATTGATCCGATGCAAACTACACACACACACACAGGCTGGAGTTTGGCACCATGCTACAGTTTCATTAGCTACGCCACTGGATCCCAGTGTTTGAGTTTTTAAACCCTGCTAACAGGGCAAGAGGCACTTTTGCAAGTGGTGTCCTCTTAGATTTAGCAGGGGGAGAGCAATTGTCCCTCTTCGCCCCAGCACAGTGTCTTTCTCGTAGCTGTTGCTGCTGGTGTTCTCCATTCTTTTAGATTGTGAGCCCTTTTGGGACAGGGAGCCATTTAACTTTGTTGTTATTTGCCTGTAAACCGCTTTGTGAACTTTGTGTTGAAAAGTGACATATAAATACTAGTGATTGATTGATTGATTGATTGATTGATTGACTGAGAACCACTCTCTAGCTCATCTCTCCCCTTCCTTCCATATTTCCTCTTCCTCTCTGTCCCCGTCTTCCTTTTCCAATCCAGGAAGGAGAAGGAAGGGCAGTGAAGGCAAAGAGGCAGACAGAGATTGGTCCCCTGCACCAGGCTGTTCCCTGAGGCAACTGCTTAAGTTGGCCTCAAGGAGGAGCCAGCCCAGGAAGGGGCCATGCTGTATGTCCCAAGTTGGGGCTACAGTCCGTCATGCACTAGTGCTGCACAACCTTCATTTCCATGGAGTGTGTGCAAATCAGCCGCTCCTTCAAAGAGCCGCAACTCCAGCCCTCCCGACAGCCACAGAAGCTGCACTGCGGCCGCCTCTAGCAGACTGCTAGCTAAATAGGCCACCCCAATCCCAATGGCAATGATAGGATTGCCATCTTTCCTCTCTCCCCACCCCTGGCGCGCTTGTGGCACAGCAGGCAGCAATTGGATGGCTGGGAAGGTCACACGTACTGAGCCAGCAAGGGGCAGTGCTTCACCTGTTGAATTGCGACTTGCTGCAAGTCAGTATGCAGAAAAGCACAGGAGCCTGCCAGAAGGGGGGGAAAAAAAGATAAGAATGCCTACTTGGAACAAAGACACATGGGTTGCACCTTTTCAGTAACTGTGCTCAGGATCACAACCAAGATGTGATACAAGACACCATGGCTGTCCCACCCCAGCATGGGTCTCACTCAGGCAAGAGATGCTAGGCACTGCCATTCAAACCCTTTCCTTCCTTCTTTCCAAGCCCTTCTGACAACCAACCTGTTCCCTAAAGCATTGGCGTGCGCCTTAGAACAGTGGTGCCCAAAGCGTGGGCCGGAACCCACCAGTGGGTCGCGAGCCAATTTCAGGTGGGTCGCAAAGCACCTAGAGCAGCCATATTGAAAATCTGGGAAGATGGGATGCTGGAAGAGGGGAGGGCTGTGTGGTGGTTTTGCTTGTGTCAAGGTTGTAAATAGGCTTTTTTTTTCCCTTTCTGATTCACTTTACTATTGGAAAATGGCTGAGAAATCACCCAACTGATTGCTGCGTTCTCCAAAAGCAGCAGGCTCTGACATCACAATGATGGCACTTCCGGCCACGACATCACTTCTGGTGGGTCCCGGACAGATTTTCATTCTAAAAAGTGGGTCTCTATGCTAAAAGGTTTGATAGCCCCTGCCTTAGAACCCCTTTCCAATTTGCAACTACACATAAGAAATAGGGACTACAGCAATTGCTTCTCCTTCCCTTGTTTGTTCCACCTCCATTTCCCTCCCGTTCCTCTGTGGGGTCCCCTGATGATAAACCCTGTGGGGTATGAATAGATCTTTTCACTCTTTGCCCAGTGCTGAATACGCTGATGGTGCAATAATAAATGGGAAAGAATATACTGAAAATGCACTCTCTCCTTCTCGTGGCACAAATCGCAGAAAGGCCTCCAAATGTTTAAAGGCATTCTTTCTAAGGAGCAAAAAAGTATGAAAACTTATCTAGCCAAGTGCTTTTCACCTCCCTCTAGTGGCTATTTCCTACAGACTGCCTAGGTTTATTGTATTAATGACTGCTGTTGAGGATGGGTAAATCCTTCTTTTACACATACCTCTGCAATCTCGCTCTGTACCATTTCTGGGTGTGCACATGGGTGCACTGTGTTGATACTTGGAACACAGCTGTTGCTACAGTCATGGCTTTGACAACTTTGTTGAAAAACAGTATGCAGATATTCTTAATGAAGCAGCAGCAGTTTACTGTCATGTTTACGCAGGGAAGTAGACACACACCCCAACTGCTCTGTGTTACCCCACAGCTCAGCACCCACCGATGCAGACTGCAATCCAGGAAGCCTCAACTTTCTAGTCCCATATAAAAGGTGGGGAGAATGGAAATCAGGGTAACAGCTCCTACACCTCCCAGGAAAGTGTACACCCTATTGCAGCCTTGGTCTCTGAAAACTGACAAGGTTAAGGAAAACCCTTGTCAGTTTCAGAGACTGGGAAGCCGCAACCGGTGTGGTTAATTTCAAGGCAAAGAAGTCAGACACCGGTAACAGTGAGATGTGAGATGTAACAGTAACAGTGAGATGCACAAAGCTCACTGCCTTCTGATTAACTGGGAGACAAGAGAGGTAGTTGTGGCCGGGCAGGCCAGCCCCAGTCCTACAAACCCCAATCAGGAAAACTTGTATCACAACCGGGTGATACAATTCACCCAGTTGTCTGTACATTCATTGGATCGAGTCCAGTCCTTACATTTTCTTTATCAAGTGTGCACTATTTCCTTTCCACTATTAATGGGAATCTTAAGTCAATCCCATTTTGCTCAATGAAACCTGCAACCATTCAGAAGAATTGTGTGGCTCAAATAGGAAAGAGAACTCTTTTATAATGTATGCACTGCAGCTGACACCCTCTTAGACACATTCCCCTTCTTCTGTTACACAAGAGGGGAATGCCTCTTCCAAGGATGCTTTCCATGGGCAGTTTTTAATCACCATTAAAAAATGGATCACATCAGCCAATTGATAGTGAACACCTTTAATTTGATCAAAATGTATCCACTAATCTCACCAATTAACAAAAGAGGTGCAACTTTATTGCTGCAAGGTTGGCTTCATCACCACTTGTTAGGTACCAGCTATGTCACAATGAGAATGCATCAGAGTTTCATGGTGGAGCAGTTATGTGCCAGTCTGCCTGGGACATGGGGGGGGGGGGAGTCCAATTTTTCCAATGCTGCTCTAGTGGGGGAAACAACACTGAAAACCATAGTCTGTGAACTCTGCATGGTAAAGGTTTCCCCACAACCAAATGGTCTAGCCGTGACCGACTGTTGGGGGCAGTTTTCATCTCCTTTTCTAAACCAAAGAGCCGGCATTTGTCCAAGGACAAGTTTCTGCGGTCATGTGGCCAGCATGACTATACGCCAAGGCGCATGGAATGCCATTACCTTCCCACTGAAGTGGTACCTATTTGTCTACTCATATTTTTGTGTGCTTTCGAACTGCGAGGTTGGCAGGAGCTTGAACAAGCAATGGGAGCTCACTTCATCAAGTGGTCCCGAACTGCCAACCTTCCGGTCAGCGAGTTCAGCAACAGTGGTTTAATCCGCAGCGCCACCATGTCCCTAAGTAGTACAAGCAGTGAGGGATGCAACACTGAAAAGCATAGTCTGAACTCTGCATGAGGGAAGTCCCAAATGATCATTGAGGAATCTGAGGCCACAATTCTATACTTACCAGGGAGTAGGCTCCTATTCAACTCAATGGGACTCATGTCTGAACACACATGCATTGTGAAAATGCTTGTGCAATTTCAATCTGTGAGAGGGGCTTCTGCTGTCCTATGTCCTTTCTCCTAAGAATACTCCTAGTCATATTCTTCCCATCTACGAACTGAATGCAAGCCTTTGTTCCTCTCCTTGCGACACGCAAATGTGAAATGCAGAAACCCAACAGCTTCTTCTGAGAAGAACAAAGAGGTTCCGGAGAAGGTGTTCAAGATTTATTAAGAATATCTATATGCCACTTTTAAACAACAAAGTTGGCAAAATGCTTAATGCAACAAGTGCAATATTCTAAGTTCCTCACAGGCAGGGACTTGATGGTGGGGGTGTCGCTTTTGTCACATTGCGTGCCATGTACACAGATGAGAGTGGTTCTATTTCACAATGCAAAAATGCTGATCAAAGCTAGGAATTCCACCACTTGTACTCTAGAAATCTTTGAAATGTAAATATTTCACAGTCACCGCCTTTTAGCCTGAAATCCCTTAAAAACCCACACACAAAAGCACCCCAAGAGGCTATGGGGTGCAGGGGTTGGAGTGCTGGACTTTACAGGTCTGGATTCAAGTCCTCCACACAGCCATGACAGTGTGTGAACCAGCCATTCCCTCTGAACATGAGGTACTGCACATGGCTATTGCAAGAAAGAAGGTTGGCTCGTGGCGACTGCTGCCTGAAGCCAGCCCAAAATGATGCTAGCCTTCCTTCTTTCAAACCTCCCCCCTTCCTTTTAGCAAAAGAAAAACAGTAGGGTTCCATTTCATCGTCCTTCCTTAGTAGGCCATCTAAAGGGGGGGGTATGTTGGAGGGGCTGCCAGAACTGGCTACAGTGTGCCACCAACGGCAAGCCACATCACTCTGCCTCATGATAAGGCCAGCCCTGGGAAGGATAAAAAGGCAGAGGAGAACCAGGGATTCGGCCTCTTGGGAGGAAGGACATGATAAAGCTGCAAGAAGTTCGTCAGAAAAAAGCCAAGCTTTTGGAAGAACAGCCTCTGATAAGGAAACATTGAAAGATAGGCAAGAAGAGTTGAAAGGCTTCAACCAGGGATATCAAATATAAGGCCCATGGGCCGGATGCAGCCGCTGGAAGCAATTGATCCAAGCCCCCATTATAATTGGGCTCTAGCGACATTTTTGCACATTTTTCTCTTCCGTCATTTTGCAGCTAATGAGTTTTTATGCGAGAATGAAGTGCTTAGTTCTGGCCCGCATCAGCTTAATGATGCCACTTCCTGCTTAAAGACATCATTTCCTGCCCACAGCAGGCGCCTCTTTCAAACTGGTTTCATATAGTGGGCCAGGCTGCATTCATAGCCCATGAATGCTATCCGGACCACTGTATGAAATTAGTTTGACACCCCTGGTCTAGGCGGTATATGGAATATTTCCACATTTAGGAGTGCTCCTTCCCAACAACTTGCCCCTTCCCGCGTGTAAAGAAACCTGCTTTTTCACTTAAAGCACACAGATGAGCCAGCTTGGTGGGTTTTCACACTGTAGGTTTATGTCCCGGCATGTGTCCGCCTGCGCAACAGTCTGCTTCTCAAGTCAATTTCAGATTCTTCAAGCTGGCTCTGAGGCTGCCAAGTGTAGCCCTCATGGCTGATCCACATTTTTTGAGACTGGAAGGAAAAAAAAAATGCCATGGCCCTTTTCCAGCTAAGGCAGCAGCTGGGAGAGAAGAGAGAAAAAGGCGACACATGCGCTGGGTTTTATTATGGCCCAGGTTGTCCGACGACAAGCAAAGCCCGCCTTCCATTTCATCGCGGCTTACTGCAATTGCGTCTGCACAATTTACAGCGACCGAACTTGCAAAAGCCACGGGGCCAGGAGTTAATCAAAGGCAGCTTTCGGGCCCTTCGGCAGGCTAACCACCGTTTAAATGGTCGTGACATGCGGTCGAAGCCACAGGCAAACAGAGAAAACGAGCCGAAAGCAAACGGAGGCAGGCAGCCCAAACGAAGCCTCGCTGCCACCAAGTCCTCTCTGATACAGAAAGAGGAAAGACTGTGGCCAGGCAGGAAGGTGGGCTATCGGACCATCTGAAGTTTAAAAGAAGGGAATGCTCTTTGTCCAAGGCTGCTGCTGCGCCAAGGAGATGATTTTAGAATTGACGGCTGCCCTGGCAAAACGTGCCAGACCTGCCCTCTTTCATTGTCTGGGAAAGGAGAACACCAAGACACAGCAATGCCAACCCTAAGGAGGGTGAAAACCAGGGCACAACATTATGCGGGGGGCGGGGGAGAGGAGAAGGGGTATGAAGACATTTAATGAAATCTACAAGCCTCATTCCTAGACACACACACACACACACACACACCCTGATCTTAGTCCAATTGTGGCCCTTCCAGGCCTTCTCACACAGGGGCAAGGGAGCTGTTGAAAAGGCAAGCCTCCCCCCCCCCCGTCCCTTTAAATGCACCACTGCAAAAGGAAAGGAAAGAATTCACAGGCATCCTTGCCTGCCACCCCCCTCCTCAGAATCGAATGCCCAGGAAGCCAAAGCTCAACTTCAGATCTCCTCGGAATCTCAACCAGTGCCCAGATCTCCTTCTCCAGGCATTTGTGGCTTCACAGCTTCTGTGCCCAGATTGACTCAGAAGTCAGCCCCACTTTCAGGCAAGCTTGTTTAGAAAGGGGGGGGGGGCTTGTGTGTAAAAAAAAAAAAGCAGTCACATGAGTGTCCTGATCTGTTTTATTTAATTTATTTACATGGGGAGGGGGGAGGAATCGGGAAAAACACAACTTCTCCACGATTTCCTGCTTTGCATTTAAAAAAAAAAATCAATACCAAAATATGGTAAAAGATGCTTCCTCCCTCCTTGTTTGTTGTGCCCCCCCCATACATTAATTTAAAAAAAAAGCTTTCAAAAGGAAGCCAAAAAATTAATCGAGACCAAGGAACGGGGCATGATCGAATCCTGGGGGCAGAATCTCCCCCCCCCCACATGATTTCGCCTCCCCCGAGCCTAACTGAACACACCAGGCCCCATCACGTGCGGATCGGCCCCAAGAAATGACCTGCCCGGCGGCAGCAGCAACCCTTCGCACCCAGCCTGGAGAGCAAGTCTGATGGGACTCTGCGGGATTTCCCCCGTGCAGAGATGTCGAGGCTTCGCGCGCACCCACGGCGCATCGGATCACTCTTCCCAAGCGGTGCGAAACGCGTCGGCCGCGCAGGCGTCGGATGCCGACTCCTAAGTCGCACCGAGTCCCATCGGGCGACGCTCCGAGGAGAAGCGGCTCGGATCGCAGCCTGCCCCAAACGCCAAACCTCTCCGGGGGGGGGGGGCTAGGAGGACAAGCAGCCAACAGCGGTGGGGTTCTGGTGGCAACTCCGAGGGGAGCGAGCCTGCGTGCCAAGCGAGCCAACTCCGGCTTGAAGCCCGCTCAACCCCGAATAGCCCCAGCGTGCGGAGGAGGAGAGGCTCGCTTCTTCCACCGCCTGTGCGGGGACAGCAGCGCGCGTCCCTTTGTCTCCTCGGCAGGAGAAGCGCCGCGCGGCTCGGGCGAGAGGAGGGAAGCCCCGCGGGTCTGCTGAGCGGGCGGCGAGCCGGAGGCGCCCAGCCCGCGGTTCGCCGCTTGCCCGGACGCCCCTCCTCGCCAGGCACCACCAGAGAGGTGCCGCGCCACCCCCGCCTGCTGAGCCGCCCGGCGGCGAGATCGCCCCCAGCGCAGGCCGCGGTCAAGAGGCAGCCCGAGCGCCGGGCAGGGAACCCCTGGCCTGCCCGTCTCGCTTCCCCCGAGGAAGGGAACTGGCTCTGGGGCAGCGCCGCGGCACACGCCCGCCCCCTCTGCGGCGGCAGCAGCCTCGGCCCGGCTCCCGCACCGGCAGCCCCTGCCCCGCTACGCCCCCTCGGTAGGCCGCTGCTCTGCTGCCCCAGGCCCGCGTCCGCCCCCGCCTCCCCGAGCCAGCCGCGCACTCCTCCCGCGGGGGATCGCTCCCACGCGCGCGCCGCCACCGCCAGCCGCCGAGCCTTCCCGGCCAAGCCGCGTCGCCTCGGGAGCGCGGCCCCCCGGGCCAATCAGCGCCCTGCCAGCTCCCCAGCCCGCCACCTCCCCGCGCTCCAGGGGTCTCGCACCAGCTCAAAGCCCTCCAAAGAGTCTCCAACTCCGAGCCCCCCCGCCAGCCCCCGTCCCCTTAACTTTACCTCGCTTCCAGAGCGCCCCCTCGCAGCCCGCCCCCCCCCCTCCCCCCCTTCGCCGCTGCACCGGGGCCGCTCTGCCGTCGGACCCTCCCGCCTCGGTATCGCCAGCACCTGCGGCGCGCTCCGCGGAGCCCTTCCAACCCAGCCCCGGGAAGCCGCTCCACGAGTCTCCGCCGCGGGCAACAGCCCCCTTTGTCCCCTCCGCCCCCGCAGCGCCGCCCGCCCCGACGGCTTCGCCTTCCCTGCGCGTCCCCTTCAAGCCCAGCCAAAAGTCCCTGGCAGGAGCGCACGGCGGAGCGGAGGGAGGAGGGAGGGAAGCAGGGGGCCAAAACCCGAGAGCAAGCGCAGGGGGAGGCGCCCCGACGGCCCTGCACGCGACCCTGCCTGCCTCCCCCGCCAGCCTGGCTCGTGGCCGGCGGCTGCCCAGCAGCAGCAGCTACTCCTACTCCGAGCGCCGAGCCCGCTCTGCCCGCCCCTGCGAGTCTGCGACGCGACGCGGCTCGGCTCCCTGAATGACAGCTTACCTGCATGCCAATCTTCATCAGACTGACACCGGCCTGACAGCGCAGCCTATACTCACTGCCTGGCCCTGCCGCGCGTCAGCCCGGCCCCGCCCTCCGCGGACACACCCCCTCCTGCCGCCCGCGGACCGCCCCCAGCCCGCCCCGAGCGCTGGTACCCGCTCGACGCGCGCCCCCTGAGCCTGCCAGCTCCCCGGCCTGTCTCCCCCTAGCGGACGTTTGGCTGAGCAGCGCCTGCGTCCCCGAAGGAAACCATCCATTTTCATATCAAGCATTTACATTATACCCGAAAGCCTGATAGTGGAATAACCGCAAAGATGTCAAGCGGGGAAACTCGACAGCCAAATGGGTTGTCTCTAATAAATGCAGGAGGATACCGTGGTTTGGGGATCCTTCTCTCTCTCTCTCTTAAGCGGTGCAGTAGTTTCTCGTAGTCCCATCAGCCTCTATCCGTTGCATTTCCAGGAAGAACCAGAAACTCGTCTCTGCCTATAACTTTGGGTTTTACTGCCAATCAGGATCAAGCAGATGAACCCGCAGCCTGATTCAGTCGGCAGCTGCTTCCTATCTCCATTTATGACAGCCTGCCTGTGGCCAGGAGTTGGGAGGGTAACATTATTTTCCAAGCAACCTCCATTGCATTTGCACACGCAGCCAGAAAAATGACACCAACTTCATATATTTATTTATTTATCTGTGCTATAAAATCACAAAGGGCCTAGGAACCACACATTTGTAACCCACCTAGCTGGTTCACTTTGGCCAGAGAAGCTGCACAGCTCAAACTTCTCCCCACTAGGATGCTACCAAAACTGTGGGACAAATTTATATTAGGCCTAAATAACCTTCAGCTGGTTAATCAACTACAGCTGCTGCAAGCCTGTATACACTTGCCTGGCATTCTATCCTACTGAATTTGGTGAGGCTTACTTCTGAGTAGACCTGCCTAGGATTGCTTTCTTAGAGCACATGGGGAGGGGTTGCAATCGGCAGGGCCCTTGCCCTTATTTCTGAAGGCTTTTTTTTTCCTTGTAGTAAGGCAAAAGAAAAAAAAAGTCAATCATTGAAAGCTTTTGTTCATTACATTGTCAATTATTTCGCAGCCCCGTCAATATCGCCTATAAAAAGGCAGCTAGATTGAGATTTTGTAATATGCAAATTTATTTAAATTTAATGCATTCTTCTGTCAAAAGGCAGACAATTAATCAATTAAGATTCTTTAATCAGTTGACAGCTCTACGAAAATCCTTCATGTTGTTATTAAAATTCTCTGCATCTAGAAATAGGACAGAAGAGGCAAGGGGGGGGGGTGAGAGAGAAGAGAGAGCAAAACATTTCTTTGGTTTTGCTCTTTCTGGTAAGTAATTTACTGCCACAAATCCTTTCCCAGGATTTAGGGGGGGGGGAATTAGTAAATGAATGTTCACGAGAGGCAATCTCTGCAAAAAAATAATTATTTTAAGTGGCAGTCTTGTCTTGCACACACACGTATTTAAGAGGAAGCCTCATTGAGCTTAATGGGATTTATTTTCAAGGACTTTACACATACTTCATTTAAACATTAAGTGAACCCCCACCCCAGAAAAAGGGGCAGGGCACAATCCACTACTAAGATCCCCAGGACAAGCTGAGCATGTGAGAGGTTCCCAGTGTGGCCAAATTCTGCAGTGCATCACCTCTCTCATTCTATAGCATCCTATTGTCTTTAATAGGATTACTTTGGAGCAAACCCATTAAGGCCCATGACTGCAACAAATTGCAAAAGCTTTAGAACAAAAAGACACTCGGAGGAGGACTTCGAGCCATTCAGAAATGAGCTCCAGGTTGAAAGCTGAGGATGTTGCTGTACTCTTAAGAATCCTTGCGTGAAAGAGGATTCTGGCAGGGCTGTTTCTTTCAGTCACCATACTGCGATAGGATAAGCCAGATCTATGACATTCAAATTTCTGTGCAACTCCTTAAGAACAGATCTCAAACCATTGCAGCTGAAAAATACTCCTCTCTGAGAATGAGGTAGAGTCGATAGCCCCTCATTATAGCTGTAGCTATCCCCCACCCCCCAAAAAAACAATGTTCCTGTGCTTTTAAAAATGGCATGACCAGCACTCAGTCAACAGGTATACCTTTCAGGATACGGGGGAGGACATGAGACTACTGCCTTTAACAGTGTATGGCAAGCAGACATTAAGCTGCCACAATAGAGAGGCTCTGATCTTAACATTTATATGGCACTTTGCAAGTATATGAAGCACTTCACAGGTGCTTATCTTGATACAGCGGAACCTTGGTATCCAGTGATTTGACTCACCACTGATAGTGGTGGGGTTCATCTTTAAATGCCTTGTAACAAGGAAAAAGAGGGACAAAATCCCATTTCCTCCCTTCATACATTCCATTAGATTCCACTATTCACCCCATCAGGGTGGTGTCCAGGATGCACTGGAAGTGGTGTCATAGCCAGAGTGCCATCACTGTGATGCCAGAGCCTCTGCTTTCCTGAGAATGCAGCAATAAACTAGGTCATTTCTCAGCCATTTTCCAATAGCAGAGTGAATCAGTTGAGGCAAATCGACAAACAGAACCCCACTAACCTGTGACCTGAGGCAGCTGTTTCAGTTGACCTCCTAGATGTGCCGGCCCCGATGGGCACCCAGATTAGTAAAACATTTGTGAGTTCATTTGCAAGACCGGCCTGCTCCGGTCAACAAGTAATTCTTGGGTTGTATCCATTAGCAAAACACGGAAAATACTTAGGCCTCCATATAGTGAAAGGTGGAGAGGGGAGAGTGTCGAACCAATATCACATTCTTCAAGCTTTGAAGCAAGGTGCCACGCCATTGGTCAAATCCGAAGACATTATCTCGCCTTAATTTCCTGCCAATTTTTCACAGATGCAATTAAGCAGCCAGATAACTTGAAACATTTCTGCTGTTTTTATGTGGAGATGGATTATAATCCTAATTTGAAAATGCTTGTTAATGGACCATTAGCCACCCTTGGCTTCTCCTCAGGTCAGCGAAACACCTCCTACCACTGTGCGCTGGTTGGCAGTAGGGAGATAACAGCCCTCACCTCATTACTTATTATTGCTTCGGCAGCAGTGTTTGGAAAGCAGGAAAACGGACAGAAAACAACATAAAATCAGGATGATCGACAATAACACTCCACTCTCATGAGGATTGGATTTCTTTGGCTCTTGAGCAGCCATTTTCAACGAATGGTCCACGAATGGGCCCCAGGTGTGCCATGGGAATTTGGGAGAGGGTCAGTAGGTACATGGTGGCACTGCAAGTTAAACCGCTGAGCTGCTGACCAGAAGGTTGGCAGTTTGAGACCACACAATGGAGTGAGCTCCCGTTGCTTGTCCCACCTCCTGCCAACCTAGCAGTTCGAAAGCATGCAAAATGCGAGTAGATACATAGGTATCACTTTGGTGGGAAGGTAACGGCGTTCCGTGCGCCTTGGCGTATGGTCATGCCGGCCACATGACCAGGGAAGCTTGTCCTAGAACAAACGCCGGCTCTTCGGCTTCCCCTTACAGTCGGTCACGACTAGACCATTCGGTTGTGGGGAAACCTTTGCCTTTATCAGTAGCTACTGATGAAGTGGTGAATTTGTTTAATCCCCTTTTACAAGTTAGTGGCCACCCCCACATCCTGCAGCAGCCAGCTGACCCCTCCCCGGCCCCTCAGCTATGCCACATTCCCCAGATTTGGAGCCCCTGTTTCAGAGCGAAATCCTAACCTGGAGTTAGGCTAGCACAGTGAGGCCAGCAAAGTTTGGCTGGCATAAGGGACACCGTAAAATATGTTTGGATCGCTCTTGGACTCAGAGAGGCCAGCACACAGACGTGTGCCCTCCTCCCTGACTCTGAGAGTGGTCCAAACATGCTTTCCAGTGGCCTTTGTGGCAGCTAATCTTTGCTGGCCTAACTCCAGGTTAGGACTGTGCTCTCAGTCTTGACACACTCACTTCAACCTAACAGAACAATGCCTGCAAAAGATCTTGAGTGAGAGAGTGGCCGGCCGAGAAATAAAAGGATACTGCAAAGGACCTGGCATATATCTGAGTGAGGGAGTGGCCGGCGGAGAAATAAAGAGCATTTTTTGGTACTTACTTTTCCAGGCTGGCCTGATTCTGAGCTGGCCCACGGGATGCTGCAGAGTCCGTGCCAGTAGTTCTGCACCCTGCAGGTCGGTCGAGAATAGCACTGGGCGCTAAAGGCGTACAGATAAAAAATGAAAATACATTCCCCCTGCCCCACATCTAATGATTCCCCTTCCCAATGTCTATTTGTACATATAGGAAAATGGGGCGGCTTTTAGGAATACAAGTCCTGTTAATTCATGTTAATAGGTCGTCTTTTTGCCACTGGTGTTCCCTAAAGGATTTGGAAAGAAAGTACTGCTTCGATAGCAGTCGCACCATCTGGCCCAGTACTGGATAAGATTTTATTTTTTAGAAACCTTATTATGAGAGAGAGAGAAATAAGAGGAAGGAAGAGAGCGAGAGCGAGAGAGAGAGAGAGAGAGAGAGAGAGAGAGGCAACAGAAGGAGAGGGGGAGGGAGGACAAGTGGCCGTTTGTGGCCGCTTCTTATCCTGGCAGACTTGCGCAGGCTTGGAAGGAGGGAGGAGTGTTTATTCGCCACCGTTCATGACAACTGCACCCTAGTTGTTTTGTGGCAGCAGCCTATGATCAAAGACATGTACGCCAAGACCCCTTGCAACAGTGCAGACCTTGCTGGGGTGCACAGAGGAGCAGAGGACAGCCAGGTCAGTTGGCACCCTTGGAGGCAGGGCTGGCGTTAAATCAACGTGGCCTATGTTGTCACATTGGGCCCCATGCCTTGGGGGGGGGGGATCGGTTGCTGCTGCAGCCAGGATCTCTGAGGCTGCAAGTCAGTGGGGTGAAAGGAGTGGCTGCTGATTGGGCCCTGCCACCAGGCCCCGCCTCCGAACAGACCAAAAACGGGCCTCCCAGAGGCAGTTAGTGGTGATGTCATCATGTCACCCCTGACTATTTCCAGTTGCTTCACTTCACCTGTGGCACCACAAGTGCACTTCTCCCCATGCCTGTATGGTGAAAGGAGGAAACAGGGAGGGGGTGAGGGCCCCACAGGAATGCCCTGCATTGGACCTTCTCATTCCTGGGCCTGGGCCTGCTTGGAGGAAGAGTGGTATAAAAACAGTACCACCAATAAATAAACAATAGTGAATATAAATAAATAAATAAATGAACAATAATAAGTAATACATAAAGCTTGTTTGGACCACTCTCGGAGTCAGGGAGGATGGCGCACCTCTCTGTGCCTCTCTCACACCTCTCTGTGTGCCGGCCTCTCTGACTCTGAAAGTGGTCCAAACATACTTTATGATGTCCCTTATGCCGGCCAAACTTTGCTAGCCTAACTCCAGGTTAGGATTGCGCTCTCACATAACTAAATAAGAGGCACACCTCCTAGTATTTGAGTATTAGCTCGGATACAGGGAAATGAAAACTGAATACATTATTGGGTTTTTTTTTCCATGTATTTATATACCGCCTTTCTTAAAGTCACTAGATTTCTCTAATGATTACAACTCAAGGCGGTTTACATAGGCAGACTTTTTCACAAACCCGAAGGTTTTTACAATTTACAGAATGTTCTATCTTTCAAGAACCACATTCAAACAGATCTTTCTTTCTGGATTTAGCCTTCTTTCTTTAGCCACCCGTCTGTCGTCTGCTGGCTGATGAGGCTTCCCTGCTCTCACCAGAGACGCAGCTGCGTTCAGCACACTCCTCCTCCCACGAGGCAGCTGAAACTCAGCTTTTAATCAGCCACAGTTTGCAAGGTCTGCCGCTCACACAGACTTCCGGGAGTCTCGAGCTCACGACCTTGAGATCTTTAGTTGTTATCTTCGGGCAAACGGAGGAATTAACCCTCTCGGCTAAATCTTCTGCTAAATTTCCTGCTGTGTCATAACAAAGCCTCACTGGCTCTCAGAACAATCCTTTTCATTGGTCAGTTTTGTTACAGAAGGCAGTGGTGCTTTTTCTAATAGGTTTTTTGGCGATAACATTTGATAGGATAGAGATATTTCAATATAGTTTGTTTCGTTGCATTCCGCTGCAAATTCCACATCAATTGATATATGACATGGTGGTATTATTCGAAAGTACCAAGATTTTACAATTTGGGGCAATAGTGGTGTCACCCCCACCATGTGCACCTTTATCCAGTGTGGCCTGCATCCCCTAGTGATGCTTCAATGCCTCTTCCTCTAAGATCGGCTTTAATTCAGAAATACAGTTCCAAGCAAGCTGAACTTTTCAGTGCGGGGCTACATTTTTCAAGTGAGCCTGAACTTGAGTTACTTTTTTTGCTGTCTCAGGACTCGCATCGCTGGAAGGATTGAGTCCTAAATCAACTTTATGGGAGCCCACTGTCAATGATAGCTTCGAAGTGTCACGACAGTTTTTTTCTTTTTCTTTTCTGGGCAAGTGCAATAAAGATATCGACCAATCTTTTGAAACTTGGGAGGCTGTGCCTCTGGGCATCTGCCGAGTTTTGAGAATTACAAACAATAATAGAGTGTGCCTCCGTTGGAGGGAGTCAAATAAAAGATATCGCGGGCGGAGAAAATACGCTACCCATCAAATGGAGAGGCTTCTCTTGGAGATGGTTCACAAGAGCAGGTCATTAATAATTTTGAACTGTTTTGTGGGGAGGGCCACGTATCCCACCCAGAGCTAATATGATTAGCTGCAAAAGATTCTGCTGGTGAAAGGAAATACCTGGCGCTTGTGAAAGGCTTGTTATGTGGATTCTGCAGTTGCAGGCATTGTGTATGCGTGTGTGTGTTTCTGCAGCAGTTTGCACAAGGAATGCAGACAAGATCAGAGACAAAGCAGAACAAAGATGCCCATCAGAAAGAAGAAATTCAGTGCTGGAGCATATGTACCGGAGGTTCATAAGCACATAAGAAGAACCCTGCTGGATGAGGCCAAAGTCCCATTTTGGATGAGGCCAAAGTCCCGCTTCTTGTATCTCGCAGCAGCCCACCAGATGTCTCAGGGAGCATACAAGACAACAAGATACTTGCATCTCATTGCCACTCCCTTGCACCTGGCATTCTGAGGTAAATTCTGAGGTAAACACACTGGTGGCTCGTCAAGATTCTCCACAGCATTTCTCTTTGACAGCCACCAGAACCAGGCGCTCCTCTTCAGACATGTACTCATAGGAACATAGGAACAGCCCTACTGGATCCGGCCCAAGGCCCATCTAGTCCAACTTCCTGTATGTCACAGTGGCCCACCAGATGCCTCAGGGAGCACACAAGACAACAAGATATAGCCGCATTCTGTTGCCACACCCTTGCACCTGGCGTTCTGAGGTAAAATTCTGGTCTTAATGAACGGCCAGGTCAATATGAGGCCAGGCTGTTCTTCCATTATGTGGGGGTCTCCACCACTGTATCATTCTTTTCCATTTCTAACAATAGTTATTTTTAAATCTCAGTTGAAATTACCATATTTATTTGTTTGCACCGTATTTGAGCTTTAATTTGTGGGCGAGGCAGGAAGCAACTCTGTGTCCTTCAGCAGCGGATGGAGGAAATAGCGGCAGTCATTTTACATTAAGTGCATCAGGGATTTGTAGTGCGATGGTAATTAAGCCTAAATACGTTGCCCTACACTACTACATAAAGCTCATGTTGACATTTAAAAATTATAGAAGTGTCTTTTTTTTTTGCACCAGAACACCACACTCTCAAGCATTTCAAGGGTCAGCATCCCAAAACTTTGGACGGTCCAGCTGTCTTGTGAGATGGGCAGTGCAATCCAAACTAGTGCTTCCTTTGGCCATCTCAAGTCACTTGAAACACCCTTCCAGGTGTTGTGGAAGCACCGTAAAGCATGCTTGCACCACCTTGGGTGTCGGGGGTGCAGGTGCCAGGATACATGTTGGCAGGGCCGGCCTTAAGCCAATGTGACCAATGCCATCACATCGGGGCCCGTGCTTTGGGGGGGCCCGCACCAGTGCAGTGAGCCTATGGCTTGCTGCTGTAGTCAGGATCTCTTAGGATTGTATGTAGGTCAGTGAGGCAAGCCGAGCAGCTTTCCCTTGGGCCCTCTCAGCTGCCCCAGCTTCTGAGGTGCCCAAAATGGCCTCCTGGAAGCAATTGGCAGTGATGTCATCCTGCCACCACCAACTATTTTCAGGTGCCACACTTTGTGTGTGGCACCACAAGTGCTCTTCTTGGTGAGTGGGGCCCTGTGGGGAGTGTGGGGGCCCCACAGGAATGCCCCGCATTGGGCCCCACCACTCCTAGAGCCGGCCCTGCATGTTGACTTCTCGACACCTGGACCAGTGGTGCCATTCAAATAATTTAGGAACAGGAACTCACTTTTGATTGGCACTTGTCGGGAACCCGGAACCAGCCATGGAGCCTGTTAGGATCTGGAACGCCCGTTCTGGTCCGTTCCCCCTGAATGACATCACTGCCTTCGCCCCCCTAGGAATCCGGAGTCGCTCCCTTTAACCCTCTAAGTGCCGGCCAACCAAGAAGAAAAGTTCTTTGCAGAGGAATTGGGAGAGTGAAGTGGGCGGAGTCAGCCCTAATTTTAACTAGTGGAACTGAGTTCCCCCGCGTTCCCCCTGCATGACATCACTGACCTGGACCCAGTGATTTCATGCCAGCCTAGGGAGGCTGGCACAGAGGATAGGACAGGATGGCGAGAGTGTGTAATAGGGGCATTTTGGGGGTGGGAGAAGTGGTCCAATGGGCGCAAATGTGCCCTTGCCCCAGGGAGGCTCCTGAGTGCTCCCAAGCTACACTGGATACAGTGCAGGCCTGCCAGCCTTGCTGTTCCGGCGCAGTTTAGGATTGCACTCTGAGCACCATTACAGGAAAGGGTCTTATTCTAAACTGGTTGGTGCTCTTTTTTTTCTTTTTTTAGTCAGATTCCAGAATTAATTAAGTTAGCTTTGCTAGGAGGTGGCTAACCAAACAAGGCAAAAATGAAATAGAGACTGTGATTTTAAAATCACAAATAAATAACTTTTGGGCAGGGCTCTTGAAGCATTGGGTGCATCTGAGCTCGAGAATCCGGCGGGCAGTGTTACCTAAAATCTGACCCTCTGCGCATAGCTGGGTGGCAAGACGGCAGGCAGGCAGACGCTCGCAAGCTAACAAGACTTCATCTTTTGCTGAGGGCTGTGAAGAAACAGGTCACTGAGTCCTGACACTGCAAATGCGAAGCTTTGACATCGCCTCCTTGAGACGGCACCGAGGCTGCCTACTGTAAATCACAGGGATATTATTCAGCCAGTGAGACAGATGGAGAAGATCTCTGCACAAGCCCCAGCCAGATTGCTATCGGTACAGCATGTCAGCCCAGGAAGCATCACTCGAGAAATAACTTGGAGCGACCCCTTTTCTCCCTCCCCTGTCAGGATGCCTTTGGAGCGATTTTTTTTTTGAGGGGGGGAGCAGTGATTTATAATCATTCTACCCCCCTCTGTTCTGAGCTTGGAATATCGTTCAGAGCCCAGTGTCTTGTAAATCAGAACAATAGGATGGTCCAAACATGCTCATTATTATTCTGCACAAGCCAGGGAAGACAAGGGGCTATAAAACTGTCTTCTGTGCTAAGTTGTTTCAGCTGGATTTGGTGCCAGACCAAAAGGCAGAACAAAAAATATATATTAGGTCTTTGGAGACTGTATAATTAGAATAGGATGGATAAGCAGAGGCAAGCATCAAAACCTTCGCCTTGATCTCCAAAGTCGTGACAAGTGTGCATCTCATTCTCAGCGATGGAGAAGGAAGGGAGAGCCCAGCACAAGCAAAATGAAAGGCAACCACTGAACATTTTGCAAGGCCCAAACGTGACATGACAGTGCTAAGATAGAAGCACAGGAAGAGGCTGCTTTTTTGGGGGAAAAAATGCAGAGGCTTCCCATTAGAGTGCAGCTGGCAGAATGGAGATCCTGATCGCCCCATGCATGCGTGTCCTTTACACGAGAAAAAAGGGGTTCGCTGAAGCCAGTGGGATGGAGGGGTGAGATGGAGGACCCTCTTAACCCCTTCTCTGCTTGAGATTTCCTTGCTCCAAGTAACGCTGCAAGGGAAGGGGCTTTTGGCTAACTGGGTGTCCTGACCTCCTAAGCCAAGCTCAGAGTCCAACCCTGATGAGAGTGGAAAAGTGAGGTGAGGACTAGCCCCTGTCCCAGACCCAACCCTAGAGCCTGCTCCTGCACCCACCAGCTATGTAGGCTTACACAGACAGTGAGCGCTAGCCTTCACACAATATATGCAAACATTTTCCCAGGAAACTTCCTGCTTCCCTCCTTTTTTGACCCTGGGCACAGGTGCAACCAATCTTCTGTACCCCCCTCCCATAGGCGCTGGTGAGATTGGAAATTGTAATATCCCAGGAAATTATTGGGCTCCCTGGCTCTTGGACCCCCTTTTTGACCTTGCAACCTCCTTACGAAGGTGGTACTTCAGAGTACCGGGTGCAAGGGAGTGGCAACAGGATGCAAGCATCTTGTTGTCTCATGCCTCCCTGGGGCACCTGGTGGGCCGCTGTGAGATACAGGAAGCTGGACTAGATGGGCCTTTGGCCTGATCCAGCAGGGCTCTTCTTATGTTCTTATGTTCTTATGTACAATTTACTCCATGCATCCTACTCTCATGGGCCGCTGTCTCTGAATCCTGAACTCTCTCCCAAGCTGGGAAGCCCAACACCAGTCTCCTAGACTCTGCGGCTCTTCAAACACAGGCACAGAGCTGAGGAGACCTATTGCTGCCAGCTGCAGTCTCCCCGGGTAAGGAAGCAAATGCTCCCTTCCCCTGAGAAATCCTCCGGTGGTATCCTGGCACCCACAGAATCCATCGGTCGCCATTTTGGCACCACTGGAGCCATGGGCGCTGAGCAGTTCATTGATTGGGCTACCCGTCAATCTCATTGGATGGGCCAGCCGTGGTCATGGTCACCCACCAGCCTATCAGCTTCCATCCCTTCTCCCAGATCCTCTGCCAAGTTGGGTCCTGCCCCACCCCGTAAAGATTTGTTTCTAAGAACTCTTCTCTCTCCCTTCCTCCACACGAGAAAACATTCCCATGAAAATATAATTACCGTGTGCTAAGGATTTGTTATTGAAGGAACCGTTTAATAACTATTGTGGTGGCAACGAGAAGAAGAAAAAAGAAAAGTTTACCAGAAGTTTAATAAAATATTAAACACTCTACAAGGGAGCTGGCACATATAATTTGTAATATTTACAGTTTTACATAACAGGCTTAAGGGAGAAAACAAATGACATAAAAATCCATTGAGTTTGATTGTAAAGTCATTTCACTACTTTTCCCATGAATAATTAAATCCTGTTTACAAGATGATATTATTGCAGGCGTGCAATTTCTCGACGAGAAGTTTGTCAGGTTGAAAGGGGAAATTAATGCTTACAGGTTTACGGGTACGCGGACAGAGAAAATCTTGTTAAATATACATAAGATTGAAGCGGGGTAAATTATTCAGCAATATATGTTCCAAACAGCACTGTTTTGTCTGCTAGAGGTGTTGGCCAAGGAGGAAAACCTGAATTTTGCACTTCCAATTGGAATCACATTTCATACCTATCAATGAATCGGATGTCTATGTGGCTCCTGGAGAGTAAGTTGCATTTAGCTCATAGCCTGGGTTGCACCTCAAATTATTGGAAAGAGGAAATGGGGGGGGGGGCTACAGTTACTTTGAGTTTCATCAAAATAGGTTGTGTCAAGATCTAAACACCTGAAGAGTGATAAACCTATTTTGAATGCAGAAGCTTTTCAAAAATGTCTGATGAAAGACCTTCAGCGTTGCGGTCATAAAGCTGCCCCTTTACTCTCAGAGTGTAATCCTAACCTGGAGTTAGGCACAGTTAGGCCAGCAAAGTTTGACTGGCACAAGGACTACCGTAAAATGTGTTTGGACCACTTTTGGAGTCAGGGAGGATGGCGCACATCTGTGTGCTGACCTCTCTGACTCCGAGAGTGGTCCAAACATACTTTACGGGGTCCCTTGTGCCAGCCAAACTTTGCTGGCCTAACTGTGCTGGCCTAACCCCAGGTTAGAATTGCACCCTTAATTAACTAAATTTTATTTTGTCAGGGGGGTGAGGCTACAAAATCTTCTTTGATGCCAGGTAGCTGATGCCTGACCTCTGTACTTTTCACTTCTGCAGTGGCCTATTCCTGGCTGTTTTTCCTCCTAATCGGAAAGTCAGTGGTTTATGGAACCTTATTGCATTGCTTTAAATCCTCATTAGCATGGCAGTTCCCCAGCTCAGAAACCAAAGTTTACACCCTTTGAAGGAGGGCACCCTCAAAAGCTAAAAAAGAAAATAAAACAGATTCATAAAGTGGAAACAGTTGTGTGCCTACAAGCATTTATGTGAGACAGTTCTATTTCTAACTGTCAGTCAAGGGGAAAAAAGCATCAAAATATTTAATTCTGTCTCTGGCAACAAACCGAGTTTCCTGGTTATCAGCGTGAACATTACGCAGCTGATAGATGCCTATAAAGAAGATTCCTAATAACAAGCGCTTAAAACAGCGGTGTTCTTGTCTTAAAACATGAAGTGTAGGCCAGAATATGGGGACCGCCTCTGCTGGTTCCTTGTGGGAAAGAGGAGTATTGGCTGCGCATGTTCCACTGAAAAGTTACGTTTGCTGGGGCTTCAGAGGGTCAAATATACAGTCGTGGATAGGCTCCAATTTCCATGTCCAGAAAAGCCATGTTATCTTGGGATTCTTTTACGGTAAGATCTCCTAGGAGGCTGTGGATATGTTCCTGGAAAACAGAGTGCTGTGGGAAACTGCTCTATAGGGGGCAATTATAAGACGGTTCTAATGTAGATGTGCTCACAGTACTGTACTCACAGCTGTGTGAGGTCAGAGCTGGCTGCTTAATTGATCGCTCTTCCCACATGGTAGCTGTGGAAGGGGATGGGGGGGGGGACTCAGGAGTGGCTCAAGACCACCTGGAGCTTACAGCAGCCTGCACAATACTGCACCCCCTTCCTTGGTGATGTGCCAGTCTCTGCTCCTCCCACCAATGGCAATGATGTACCAGGAGGGTACATGACTCCCCATGGCAGAGTGGCAGTTTTCCTCTATATCACTGAGACAAGCGCTCACCTTAGGCATGTGGGAAACACCACCAAATTGGACATTTTGCCCACCCTAATCTCCAAATGACACCAAACAGAACCATTTTCGGAAACAAGGGCCTTGCAGGTATAGGAAAGGGGCGTGACAGTGCAGGCATGGTGTGTGTTGGTGGGTGGGTGGGTGGGTGTGCGAGTACCACCCTCCTCCATGATGTCACCCGGCAACACACAACTGCCTCCCACTTCTAGTGTTGGGAAAGAGAGGAATGGCGCAGGAGAGGAAGTGTGGAGGAGAGCTTTAGGGTGGTGATGTCATGACAAGGACTCGGTGATGTTACAAGCCTACCCTCAACCTTTGAAAAATGTGTGCGGGGGGGTGGGAAGGTGGTACTGTGGTGGGGCCTAGCAGTGGCCTCCAAATGACCTTACGTTAAGGGTGCAATCCTAACTTAGAGTTAGGCTGGCACAGTTAGGCCTAACTTAGAGTTAGGCTGGCACAGTTAGGCTGGCACAAGGACCACCGCAAATTATGTTTGGACCACTCTTGGAGTCAGGGAAGCCAGCACAGACATCCGCCATCCTCCCGGACTCCAAGAATAGTCCAAACATGCTTTATGGTGGTCTTTGTACCAGCCAAACTGTGCTGGCTGTGCTGACTCCAGGTTAGGATTGCGCCCTGACTCTTGCTGCCCATCACCAGAAAGGAAAAAAAAAGAAGAAACTCCATCATTTGGGGACAGGCTGGCAACCCAAGATGTGAAGCAAACTGTCCATTCCGGGGCTGCAGGCTTCTGGTATAAATGGAGAGCTCTAATAAATCTGATTAATTCTCCAGCAGTAAATAGCATTCGACTCCAGTGGAGACAATATTTTATCCCCATTGATTCTCCCATTCCCATCGTCACCCATGGACCTTCTTGCAGAATGCTGCCCCCGTATCGCGTCTGTTCGAAAGGTAATCAGGCAGGACTCCAAAGCCATACGACCATCCTGCCTCAGATAGAACTGGGAAGGCAGAAACCTAGATGTGGTCACAACTCTTTAAAGATGCAAATTGAGAATCAGCCATCATAACAAGAGACTTCTGTTAATTCTCTTATGAGTATGCAGATTTCGGCACTGACTTCTTCCTAGGCTTATTTGTTTTATTTAGCAATCAATTTAATACAGGCTCCCTGAAGCAAGGAGACAGATGGACTATAAACTTTGCATTTTTAGGAGCTTTTCTAACTGGGTTAGTGTAAATTTTTTTTCTATCCTTGCTTAAATTATATCAATGCCAGTTTATAGTGACTGAAATCTGGCTTCTTTTTTTATAAGACCTCTGATGTGAACTATGTATCCTTTTGCATTTGAATCAGGAGTTCATCTGATCATCTTCAATGATTCCTTTGATAACTGTCCGTGATTATTGGCACAGCTTGACTGGGCCCATGTAGTCAGCTGCTACTACGGGCGCAATTCTAACCTGGAGTTAGGCTGGCACAGTTAGGCCAGTAAAGTTTGGCAAGCACAAGGACCACTATATGTGAATGTGAATGTTAGTTAAAAGTACCCTAAAACAGAGCCATGAGACCATAGAGGTTATACAATGCACAGAGCATTGTATAAAGATAGGCCCTCTCTAGCCCACCCCTCTCCTCCTCTCTTCCTTTCGGAATCCAGGAAGTAGAAGGAAAAGCCACAGAGGAGGTAGAGAACAGGGTGACCCCTGGTCATTTGCTTCCTGTTAATAGCACAATCCTAGGCACGCCTACTCAGAAGGGAGTCCCATTGTATTCAATGGAGCTTCCTCCCAAGAAAAAAATTGCCACTTCTTGTCTCACAGCCAGACCAACCCTGCTTTTAGGGGCACATTCTCGTTCCTTCTCTGCATCCCGATCCAGCTCATGAGCTTTATTACGAACGGACGTGTGGAACATTGCTAACTCTTTTCCAATAAGTGGGCATTAGCTAATGCTGAACTGCAATAGAATTACTATGGATTAACATATTACAGGCCTATTAAAATCTAATGAGTGTGCCGTGATTAATGTCATTATGAGGAATACCAAAGGAACTAATGATGATTACCCACTTTACAGTTAAGTATTTGAGTTTCATTATCAGTGACTGGATGGCTTCTTTTTGGAACTTGGCATGGACGCCATCTGACGGCATTTGCCATGTGTTTGGGGCACGGTATTTGCTCTGCAGCCTGGAATATCTCTCTGCTTTCTCATCGCCTGTGGAAGCAAGAGAGAGAAAGAACATTTGCAAGCCAGCTGTGTTGAAGCTAACAGGGCTTTGCCAGGAAAGAACATGGGCAGCAAAGATATTTGACTCTCCAATGTATTTTTTTTTAAAAATTACTAGAAAATCCTCTCCTTGCTCAAAGATATGCACAGTTCCCTGTGCACAACCCAGTTAATTTAGGGCAATTTAGGCCTTTCAGTGAGTGAAGTCATTGGGCTGGACAGATAAAGTGAATTTGCAGATAACAAACTATTGATTCTATGAGATCCACGGGGTGCAAGGTGCAAGGGGGACTTTATCTGCCATCAGGAGAATGAGCAGCAGAGACCCTCAGGAAGGACCAACAGATCTCTGAATACTGCAGAGACCTTCCAGAGGCTGCAGGGATCTTCAGAATGGCACCTGCAACCAACATGGACCCCTTAAACATGCTTAAACATGGACCCCTTAAACATGCTTAAACATGGACCCCTTAAACATGCTTAAACATGGACCCCTTAAACATGGACCCCTTAAACATGCGGATGCTTCAACTGGTCATTTTAAAGGGGTCAGATTGATGTCACTGGGAGCACAATCCTAACCTGGAGTTAGGCTGGCACAGTTAGGCCAGCAAAGTGTGGCTGGCACAAGGGCCAGAGTAAACAGAGGCGTTTCTAAGGTATGGCAACGGGGGGCACGAGCCCTAGGCGCCATAAGGTGGGGGGTGCTGTTGGCATGGTGCCCCCGCCCGCAAATTTGTGCCCCCGGGAGGTGTGCTGGCGCTGCTGCGCGAGCACTTTAAAGTGCCCGACCGGCAGCCAGGGGAAGCTGCCTGAGAGGCGCGCGGCTTCCCTTGGCCACTGTTCGGGCAAAACAAGGAGACGGGGCTTGAAGCCACACCCCGCAACATCATGATGTCACAACGTCATGACGTTGTGTGCCATGGGCGCGGTTTTGCCCTGGTACGCCTCTGAGCGAAAAGCACGTTTGGGTGACTCTTGGAGTCAGAGAGGATGGCACATGTCTGTGTGCTGGCCTCTCTGATTCTGAGAGTGGTCCAAATATATTTACGGTGTCCCTTGTGTCAGCCAAGCTTTGCTGGCCTAACTGTGCCAGCCTAACTCCTGGTTAGGATTGCACTCCCAGTGACATCAATCTCTGATAACAGTCTTGTAGAAGGTGTTGTTTTCCAGGGAAAGCCTCCCCAGTGTGTTTTAGAGTCTCATGATCCAATTTTTTTGATCCAAATTTGGAAGTGAATGAACCACAATATTCAACTCCCCCCCCCCAACAAGGTTCATTCCTTTTTAGCAACCCTAATTTGGAAAAGGACGGACTTGCCAAGTTTGTCTTGTATGATTGGCAAGAGGATGAAAAAAAGCCAAAAATAGGCCAAATAATAGGTCCAGTTCTACTTCTTGCTATATATTTGCTCCACAATGGAGAATTATTGTATGCAAGAGATAAAGAAACCTCCAATTTACATTCACCACTTTCAACTTCACCTTGCTTCATATTTTTAGCTGCGTACTGTTTCAGTATATCAAATTCTTGCTAAGCTGTTAGAGAGACTTTTAACACATTAGGCAGGTGGTGTTTGGATCTTTCTGGAAAGCTGTTCACTTGGAAAGACCAGATTTTTTCAACTTTAAAAATGACTTCATATCTCATTTTATTATTTCTGAACCTTGCAGGATTTGTTCTATTTGAAGTTTTACATCCTCATTTCCTGTCAGTTCTATTAAAATTGATTTCCGCTATGAGCTAGAGGAAGATAATACAAAATGGGTTCTGCAAGGCGAAAAAAATACTTGTCCCACAGGAGCCATTACAACCCCTTATATTATTTGAACTTTCTTTGCCTTGTTGTTCCCCTCAGAAGAAGGCAACTTACTCTTTGCTGATTATAAAACAAACATGTCTCTCAAGGAAACCAGCAAGAATTGCTTAGTGCCTTGGCCATTTCCATTGCCGAAAATAAATATGGCAGGATCTCTGTCTGTCATAATGAAGAACAGAGAGTCGATATTACATTTCTTGCGTTCCACATTTGAGCATTAACTGGGCATGGGCTGTGATATTATTTGTTGTGTTTCACCAAACCAAAGAACATTTGTGAAGCTGTGCTTTGGCAATGGTAGAAGTCACCAAGAAAACTTTATGGTCTCTGAGGTAATTTCTGTGGTGAATTGTCTGAGGTAATTTCTGTGGTGAAAGTGGGCACGCCTGGACCCAAGTTTGTGGCAAAGGCCTCTGGGAATTGTGGCAAAACATGACATACACCATGAGCCCTGGGTCACCACCAATTTTCAAATTCTTTGCTATGTTCTTGGAGGAACCAGTTCCTTCAGACATGTTCTTAAGGCCATTTTCACACAATCATTTTGGAGAATGGGAAAACTCCACTTGCCATCCTGAGCTCTGGAGGAGTGTGAGATAAAAATGGAATAAATGCGTCAGAACAGGGTCTGTTGAGCATCCCTCATTCGAGGCCAATCCCTCCTGAAGTCTGAGGAGGTGTGCTGAAAGCCCCTGCCCTTTGCTTGGTGGTGAACCAGTCTTCACTTCAGCTACTTTCTCTTCTGGCTGGGGAGGAAGAGTGGTGGGTAGCACAGTGGTTCACACGTTTTTTCACTTGTGTACCCTTTGGCAGCCCACTTCCTTAAATTGTATTCCTCATATCCTCACAACCAAGTCCTCACGTCACACCCTTACAACCAATTCACCTGAGGCAAATGCCTCAGCCAGCTTCATGGATGGGCCGGCCCTGCTCTCAATGAGCATGAGGATTGGCAGATGCACCCTGGAAAAGTGGGTGGAGCAAACAATGGAAAAAATGTAAATCGAGGCGACTAGTTTTTATAATTCATTCTGATTACAGACTTCATTTGCAGAAAGGGATACCCAGCTTGCCCTCTGTCAGAGCCATTACCATCCAAGGCAGGTGGCATCTGCCACAAGCTTCTGCGTGGAAGACAGCTCCCTGCCACCTAGTGGCATTTTGTGGCAACAAGGCTTTGTTTGCCTTTTACAAGAGAATAATTTAACGCTACTTCCCACTTAAGCACCATAACTACAGGGCGTGAAATTAGTTCCAGCAAGCAGCTAATAAAAATATTTAGCAATTCACTAGTCTTTAAATCGACAGCGGAGTATTTCTCTATTTGCATCAGTGCTTGTTTCTTCCCGTTCTAATATTGGATCATCAAGCCAAAGTGGCTCTGTTAAAAGTGTGAAACTCCCAAGTTATATTCCTAGGCAAAAAAGTTCTCAGCTACTGTTTTCACAGCTACTGGTGTGCATTTCACGGAATGAAAGAGGCCTGCAAGATCATCTAGTCCAATCCCCTGCCTGTAGCAAGAAATCCCCCTAGAGCATCTCCAGCAGGACATCCTAAGAAGCAAACTGGAACCCTGAAATTTCGGGTTTGATCTTAAGAATCTGTTAATCAGCAATTAAGAAGGCCAATTCCATGCTTGGGGTCATTAAAAAGGGGGTTGAGAATAAAACAGCCAATATTATCATGCCATTGTACAAATTGATGGTAAGGCCGCACCTGGAATATTGTGTCCAGTTCTGGTCGCCGCCTCTCAAAAAGGACACAGTGGAGCTGGAAAAGGTGCAGAAGAGAGCAACAAAAATGACTACGGGGCTGGAGCACCTCCCTTATGAAGAAAGACTGCCGCGTTTGGGGCTTTTCAGTCTAGAAAAAAGGTGCCTGAGGGGGGACATGATTGAGACATACAAAATAATGCACGGAAGGGATAGAGTCGATAAAGGGATGTTCTTTTCCCTCTCTCAAAACACCAGAACCAGGGGACATCCGCTAAAACTGAGGGTTGGGAGAGTTAAAACTGATAAAAGGAAGTATTTTTTTTACCCAGGGGGTAGCTAATCTATGGAACTCTTTGCCACAGGAGGTGGTGATAGCATCTGGTCTTGATGCCTTTAAGAGGGGATTGGATGGATTTCTGGAGGAAAGGTCCATCGTGGGCTATAGGCCATGATGGGTTGTGCAACCTCCTTACAAAGGTGGTGGGCTACTGGTACTGGGTGCAAGGGAGTGGCAACAGGATGCAAGCATCTTGTTGTCTCATGCCTCCCTGGGGCACCTGGTGGGCCGCTGTGAGATACAGGAAGCTGGACTAGATGGGCCTTTGGCCTGATCCAGCAGGGCTCTTCTTATGTTATGTTCTTATGTTCTTATCTGCCATGGGCTTGATTAACCGTGTTTTGAATTGTTTTTTCACCGCCTCAGGCTAAACAATAAAAACAAAGGGTTTCGCAAGAATTGGGAGGTTATAATACTGACTGCCACACTGTGAATGACCTGGAGGCTGGACTATCCAGGTCTGATCTAGAAAGTTCTTTGGGTCTTGATTTCCAATCCCATTTCCAAGCACATGAAAACCCGGACAATATTTCTTTCTCAACTTAAATAGTTAATGTTTTTTGCCACCCTTCAAGATCTTCCCATAGCTAGGAAGAACAAAGGAATCAAGCCTTGGCAGAGTAGGAAAGAACTTTTTTGCTTGACTTCAAACTCTCCTGATGGCCCCTCCCTTCCCAATATTAAGATTGTGGAGACAGGGCAACTTTCATAAAACACAATGAGAGCCGAGGGAAGGTTCGGTGGTTTGATTTCCGGCCCCTTCGCTTCTTTTTTTCTCAGCCCCACATCAAGGAAAGCTCCCGACTATGGGAAAAAAGACGGTTGATTAAAACGCAAAGGTGCAAGCATGGAGACTTCCAGCTCCGTACAATGGCATTTGTCCCCCCCCGCCATCTTCCTGTTGGGCTGCCTCAAAAGCAACTACTCTGAAAGCACCAGCCGCTCAGACAGCAACAATGCAATTTGCTATTTTTGTCCGACTTACTTTCTCGCGACACAATCCCCATTAATTAAAGCTGCCTTCACAGAGGATGAAACCAGCACGCTGATCACCTTGCACTGATTGTGATTACATGTTTGCACAATGAGTGGGAGCAGAAACAAAAGGTAGAGAGGTGGGTGTTCACGATGCTGCACAGAAGAGCTTTCGAATAATCATCCCAACACCTTTTTTTTCTAGGCTTTGATGGGTGGGTAGAGATTGTGTGGGTTGGTGTAAGGAAGTGGCAAAATGTTCTGCCTGCTTCCGTTTTCCCTGCCCTTTCACAGTGTAGTTGCCAAGTTGCCACCCTAGGTATGGTACACATTGTGGTACCACAGCAGTGGAGAAGGCAGGGCGGGCCCATTCATGAGGCCAACTGAAGCTGTTGTCTCAGGCAGAAGATTGGGAATGGACGCCCATCTCACTCTCCACTTCCTTTTCCTTTCTCTCCCTGAATTGGAAAAGGAAGAGGGGGACACAGAGGAAATGTGGAGGGAATATGATGATGATGATGATGATGATGATGATGATGATGATGATGATGTACACTGATGATAACTAGGCAGAAGGAAAATAATAAAAGAAAATAGCTGGAGAATTTGTAACCCTTTCATGGGTAAAATACTGTGGTTCTATGGGAGGGGAGGAAAAGGGAAATTGGACAATTTCTGTCCAATAGGAATAAATACAGTTATTTCATTGGTACTGGTATTATTGCATGTTCAGAGCCTCAGAAACCCCCAGAAAAGAAGACCTAACATTAGGCACTCAAAAAGGCTTCATTTAGGAATACATCTTAAATGAAAAGAATAGTGAGGAGGACTTTGTGTCCATAGGAAAATTCACTGGCTGTGTCAACTCGAAAAAAGGTCAACATCATCTTTCATTTCCACAAAGTAAAGCCTTATTCTAGACGCTGTCGTAACATTAGCATTTACTGAGAACGAGAGACCTCCGGGCATTTCTTATGAAGTTCTGGCAGATCCACCCAGTAGGGACTATAAATTGTTCCCTGCTAATGGATGGTTGGCAGCTTTAGATGAAATGGATTTCATAGAGCTGGAAGGAACCTTCTCCAACTCCAATGCATTGAAGCTGAATCCAGTGTTCGATGGAGTGTGGGGTAAGGGTCTTGTTGAAACTCAGCTTGCCTGAGCCTGATCAGCACTTCCACTGAAAGTTACCTAGAGGGTATGTAGAACCCTACATCCATTGGTTTGGCCGATGAATGTAATTAGCATTGTGTCTGGACCACAAGGAGAGGGCAATGAAGAAGAGACCAGGCAGTTGCAGATGGCTAAAGTCAGGATGTCAGTACCTTGGACAGCTCTTAGGGAAGATGTTGCTCTGACAAAGGTCAGGGGTAGACTGACTGCGCAAGCCTATGCGTGCCTGTTCAATATGTCTTATTTACTTGTGTCCATGTTGCAAATAGGAAAGTGTGTTAGGATTGCAGCTTGAGGCTTTGCATACTTCCTCACAGACATCACTCCTGGACCCTACCATCCTATCTGGGGAGTGGATAGGCAGCCTTCTGGTCCAAAATCTTGCATTTCATATCCTCTCAATCAAATCTCACCTTGCTTTGGTGTGCAGAAAAATGTTGCATTGGTTTTGTCTTTTAAATTAACCAGGGGTCTAACGAGAAGAGAGAGAGATGTTGGGCAATCTGTAGACTGAGTCTATCAGCCTACAATCCTCAATTAAAAATCCAGGCTGTGATTGCAGGAATTACTGTACTCTTGGAAAAAGAATATTTTGGGGAAAGACCCTCACCTCTCAGCGGTCAGGAAGAAAAATACTCATTGTGACTCTTTGATTCTTTCTCCGCCATGGCTGAGATGTTCTCACAAACGTCCGAGATGCTATTTTTCTCCATGCCCTGCTTTACTGTCATTTGGTTAAAAGGTCAAACATTTGACCTTTTTTTTAACCATTTGGGTCATGGCAAGGTCAGGATGAAGCTGGGCTCCTGAGCTTGATTATATTATTTCCTCCCACCACATTCCCCTTCATACTGGGGAATGGAATCCACATATACCCTCCCTCGCTGTGCTACACCTGCTGGCACCCTGTGGCTGGGGCTGCATGCATTGATTTATAGACAGGGAGACTATGAGTCTATTATTCAAATTCCCTGCCTGCCATCTCTGGGTTTTCATGACCTTTCCCATATGTATGCTATCAGACAAGTTATTGGTGTTTCGGAAAGGTCAGGGAGCTGTAATTTGCCCCAGCCTATTCCTTCACTTCAGTTTCATTACCTACTGTTCTCTCCCCTCCCCAATTCCCTCTCCTCAAAACCCTGTTCTGAAGGGGGGGGGGAGGGTGTTGGGAACCACTACATTTTCCTGCTTTGGGAAATCCACTGCTATGGAACAATGGAATTCTTGGCATTGTTGGAAGGATTTTACAGGGGCATAAATGGAATCTTCCCATATTTCACAGGACGGTTGCCAGTTCGCCTGAAATGACCCTGTTTCTTTTTTCCAGTTGGGATGGGTGTCAAAGCTTAATTTCAGGACATTTGGGGGTTGCTGTACCAGATTTTACCATTTCTCAATTTGTGGTTATTTCACTTGTGTCCAAGTTGCAAACAGGCTTTTTTCCCTTTCTGATTCACTTTGCTATTTGAAATTAGAGAATCAACTTGGAATAGTCATTTGCAGGAAATTGTTGGCTTATGTTGTAACTTGTCCTTTGTTTTGTTTTATTACCTAGATCATTTTGTCTGTTTTTTTATTCTTAGTTCTGCCCCAATGCTAGGTAATTGGAAGCCTAAAATTTGCATGTATTTAAATAAATTAACATAAACTAGATTTAAAAAAAAATCCTTGCAACAGGTGGTAAAGTTACTGAGAAGGGAAAGGCTTAGATTGTATGCAAAAAAAAAACACCTCTGGAAAAGAAAAGGAATTCCATATATCTTGCAGAAGAACCGCATTTCAGTCCATAGAGCCAAAATGGGGGGGGGGGGAGATGAGAATCGAGCAGCTGACGACTTCAGGATGCACGCGAGAGGATGCACGCGATTGGTGCAGAGCACGAACCAATCCGAGGGTACCTTCTCAAAGAGGCAGGGACTTTCTCTCTTTCGCTCTCTACGTTGCTCATAGTAACCACCAATCCAGCGTAGGAAAGGGTACGAAAGAGCAGCGCCTATTGGCCTCGATGGTGTGTGCTTAACTGGAACCCGCGCTGTGATTGGTCACGATGCTACCGCTCCTGGGACGAGCTTGAACTTCAGGGACGCTAGAAAGAAGGTGGGTTTTGCACTTTGCAGCTTGTTAGTGGGGTCTTCTCTGTACGGGGAGTGCTGGCAGCCCCCTTGCTCTCTCCAGGTGACCCTGCCATGACTACCAATGGCAAATGAGGTTTGCAACTCCTTTGATACTAAAGTTCTCCTGCCATGGCTTTCTGTGGTAAATGCTGTTTGCAACTCGTTTCCCAATCATGTTAAGTGCATTTTGTCTTGCAAAGTTTCCTGGCATGCATTTTATTTGCTTTCAGGGCTCTCAATTTTCAACCCCCACTTGGCAGAGTTACTGTGCCTTTCAGAGCTGCCTGCAATGCAGAAATTCCACAGGTGCAGAAATTCCACTTGGCAGTGTTACTGTGTCTTGAACAGCTGCAGTCAATGCAGAAATTCCACAGGTGCAGTTATGCACCACCGCCACTGCCCCAATCATGCATCTCCTTCTTGGGAGAAGTTGCATCTGCAGGTTTCTCTCTCTCTCTCTCTCTCTCATGCAGCTGTGAAAGCAGGTAACAAGCATTGTCCTTTTTTTTTGGTCTTGTTTTCTGCAAAAAATAAAATAAAATGCATGGCCCTAAAATGCTGGATTTGTATGGAAGAGGGGCACCCTGTGCCAAAGAAACAGATTGTTTTGCTTTTCTTTCCAGAATGTCTGGAACAGTGATTGGAGTGGGGCCAGGAGTCTTCATCTTAGCTCTGCTCTGGGTTCTTACCTTGGTGCTCTGTGTGCTGCTATCCAGAACTTCTGGACTTGCAAGGTAAGGTGGCCTCTCCTGCTGGGAAAGAATTGGAGGAGAAACCACTCACCCTGGGAGATTTGTGTCTGAAAAATGTGTCTAGAATTGCAGCCACAGCTATTGTCCCTGTGATTCTTCCTCTCCAGGTTTTCTATCATTTTGGTTTTCCTCGCTGCTGTGATCATCACATTGGTGCTGTGTCTTTTCCCTCGGGCCAGCGAGTACCCAGGACCTGCCGCGGAAGTTAAGGTAACATGATAGAGAATTGGTTGCCTCTCCATTCATCCCAGTTTGCATGTGCTGTCCCTCAGTGGAAGCTGTCTGGAAACCCAATGTGGGGCCAGATCTCCAGGGGACTAAGGGCGCAATCCTAACCTGGAGTTAGGCCAGCAAAGTTATATTGCTGAGAGTGTCTGACCCCAAGGTCACTCAACCTCAGACTTCAGGGCTGAGTGGAAATTTGAACCCGTTTCTTCCTAGTTTTAGTTTGGCACTCTTACCATTATGCCACATTGCCAGCCTGCAACATACAGAAGGCCAGACTCTTTGATCTGTCTTTTTCTTTTTTCTTTTTTAAAAACCCACCCCTTTTCCATCCATTGGGCTCTTCAGTTTTACAAAGAGCTACACACTACAGGCATAGCTAGTAGAAGTATAGCCCACCACGGAGGGCAAAATGATGCCCCAGAAGTGATGTCATAACAGGAAGAGACATCACAGTTGTATTTCCATTTTCTTCGTGTGTTTTTTTGCCATAACTTTTTATAGAATGCAGATACTGCACTCTGGCTTGTTTCATTGCGTTCTGCATTAAATTCTGCCTCAAATGGTATATAATAAGATGGTATTATTCATACATACCAAGGTTTTCCCCATTTTGGCCACTAGTGTCAAGCTCGGCTTGTTATGCCCCTAAAGCTTGTTGCACGCCCCGTGCACTTCTTTAGCTGTGCCCCTGTCACACACTATGGAGTTCTTCATGGCTCAGATTCAAGTTTTATTTTTATTTTTCTTGGAGCTGGGAACATGTCCTGCAGTCTCTCAAGAGTGCTGCATAAATGGCTGGTAATAAAGATATGAATGAATTGCAATGATCACATCCCCTTTGATCCGGGGAGCCTGTTTATTACATGTCTCTCAATGCTGACACTTGGCTGCTATTACCGTATTACGGCACTCTTGTCCTCCTTCCCGCCCAGTTCACTCCACATGCCCTTCCTCCAGGGGCAGCTGTAATCCTTGCACCCCTGCTTCCAAAAAGGCACAGTTCCACTCACACATCTGCTGCCTCCAGCAGATTTCAGTGATAATCAAATGTTCCTCCTCAAGGCTTCTCCCTGCTGCTAGATTAACCCTCCAAAACGGGCTGAATTTCCATTACTGGCAATTTGGCTCCCTCGTCGATCAGGTTCACAGGAAATCTGCTCCCTTCCCAGAGGTTTTCCAGCCCTCATTATTTAAACTTCCCATTCATTACACAGTCCGTCCCCCGTTCCCCGTCGTCAGCCGTCCTTGCCTCCCGAAATCTCAGGAACTCTGGCGCAAGGCTTCTTCCTGCCTGTGTTCCTCCGCGTGTCCCCTCCACTCTGCTGCAAGAGAAAGAACATCAGGCTTTTTTAAGGACAGCTGCGCCTTTCTTCTGAAGAACTTCCTTGGGCTCCTTCCAGCCTGTCACGTGCGTCTGCTCTGCATGCAGAAGGACCCCGCTGGCTTTTCTCCAGGGGCCGGTGAGGAAAACTCCTTGTGTGAAATCCTGGAGAATTGCTGCCTGTCAGTGTCAACAGACCAACCATTTCAAGCTTGGCACTTGGCAACTTGCTAAGTTCCCAAGGAGGTTTGCAGGACTTAATGCCATGCTTTTTGATCCGTGGCACAGTCAATTCTCATTGCCCACTGGGGTTAGGTTCCTGGAAAGCCCAACAGATACCGAATCAGTGGATACGAAGCATTGATCCTTTTGCAAAATGGGGTTAGGGCAGTGGTTCCCAAACTTCGCGCCGTTCGGTGGGCTGTGACTCACCAATAATAATAATAATAATAATTTCTATTTATTTTATTTGAAGGATTTACTGTATATCCTACCTTTCCCATGCCGAAGCAAATGCCCAAGGCAGCTTACATGAGCAGGCTAGTCTAAACCACAATTTTTCAATGCGTTTTTACAAGTTGACAGTATTTTGTGATTCACTGAATCCTCAGTCCCGGATGTAGCCTTCACAGTGTGGTTCTCTCTTTTGGCTGCGTGCCGTCGAGCTCCAGCAGGCCATCATAAGGTTGTACTCCGTTCTTTCTACAGAGCAAAGGGTGGCACAGGCCAGTTGGGTTTTGGGGGGCGGAGTCCTACCAAGTGACCCGATGACTGCCTGAAAGCCCCCTGTTGGACTGGAAGCATAATTAATTCAAATGGGCGCCAGTCTTCCATGGCAAGAACCCTGGTTCAAGTTTCCCTCTATATCTTAGACTCCCTGCCGTTTGCATCCCTGTCACAAAATTCAGCGCCACGGAAGCAGGGCTGAGGTTCGGCATGCGGCTGTGTGGCTTTGCGAGGCAGGGCCACTCTGTGGCTCTCAAGCACTTGCCTCCGCGAGGAGCCAGGCACCACCCGGTATCAATAATACATGCCCTGAGCTTTTGGCACCCAAAGCCTGCTAATCAGCTAATTAAAAACTGTGGCGTGTTGAACGAGCAAACATGTCGCCCACAGGAGGCTTGTTCTGCAGCGCAGCCGAGGTCAAGCTTGTGTTAGCGCCGTTTCAAGAAACTCACCTTTGCTGTAAGCCGCGTGTCGAGCAGTCCCAGGAGTTGGGACGATGGGTTTGGAATCCATGTCTTAGTGTTGGGGTCAGGGCAAACGGGGCGTCTTGCTGTCATATTCTTCCGTTTTAAAAATGTTCCGTGTGTTCCTTTTCCCCCATCTGGCTGTTCAGAGCTTGTATTTCCTTGTATCTGTGCAGAGGTCTCACTCCGCCCCGTTTCCCAGCATGCATCTCTGAGCATCTCCATCCCGCAGGGCAGGAGTGCTACCAGAACCGACGCTTGACCTTCAGGGCGGGGTCCAGCTACAGGGTATTCAAAGCACAAACCTTCCAACCCGCAACCAGACCGGGGGCTTTTTTGCAGATAATTCCAGCCTTAATGAGCATGGGAGGAAAGTCGGAGCATTTAATTGTTTATGCATTAATTCTGGGAGCCTGTATTATAAGTATGAATTGGAGACCCTTTGCAGGAGGACAAATTTGATATGGGTGGCTCTTGGGCAAGTCATATGACTCGGGTCTAAATCCAGATGATTTCCTTGGGTCCCATAATAAAGCCAGTTTGTGGGGAGCAGGGGGAGAGTGAAAGCAGTCATGTTCAGATCCCGGTTTGTTTTGAACTATGGTTACTTTTTTGACACTTCCATAATGATTCTTTAGCATGGAATTTGCCTTCTATGCAACTACCGCTCACAGGACCAATGTTTCATTGTTCATCATAACCCCAAGTCTTCTCTCTCCGGGTTCATGACTGTCAATTTTGACACAGTCTCACCTTGTTTCTGTCCTGTTTATTGGTTTTTTTTTTCCTGCATTAAACTGACTGTATCCTGGTTTCTGAAGTATAAAAAGGTAAAAGTTTCCCCATGACCGAATGGTCTAGTCGTGACCGACTGTAGGGGGCGGTGCTCATCTCCGTTTCTAAGCCTGTAGAGCCAGCATTTGTCCGAGGACAAGCTTCCGTGGTCATGTGGCCGGCATGTCTATACGCCGTAGCGCACGGAACACTGTTACCTTCCCACCGAAGTGGTCCTTATTTATCTACTTGCATTTTTTATGTGCTTTCGAACTGCTAGGTTGGCAGGAGCTGGGACAAGCAATGGGAGCTCACTCCGTTGCGTGGTCTTGAACTCCCAACCTTCTGGCCAGAAAGCCCAGCAGCACCGGTTCAACTCACTGCGCCACCACGTCCCTTTCTGAAGTGTAGCCTCCTCCAAAACCGAAAAAAACCCCTTCTCCATGTGTATTGCAATAGTTCATGAAGACCAACCACACAATGTCTCTGGGAGATAAGAGACATTCTGCCACTTGTAACTTGTGAACATTTCTCTTCTCAGATCGTGGACACGTTTTTCATCGGCCGTTACGTTCTCCTCTCATTGTCGATTCTGATTTTCCTGGGGTGCTTATTCCTCATTTTGATTCACCATCTCCTGCAGCCCGTGTACGCCAAACCAATAAGAATGAACTCATGAGAAAACCGGATGCTGGCCTTAGGTGCTTCTCTGGCACAGAGACAGTATTTATTTGCCCACGAAAATGGGGGGAAATTAATGTTTGTTAAAATCAAAATGTATTTTTTTAAAATCCTATCTTTTAATGTTGTATCACCTACGATGCTGTTCCTGTAATGCCGTGAGCTTTCAGAATGGCAAGGTTACATGTGCAATGAAATGAATGTCATTGCTTTTCAGGTTTGGTTCTCCTTTCCTCTCCTTGGAAAAGACGTTGGTAGGAAAGTGTGTTTGTGTTGCAGCAGAGGTCAGCTGTGTGTTTTCAGGTGCCAAGTTCACTGTTTGTGTTGGTGGTGGCTTTCCGGCCACACTGTTTTCACTTTCCTAAATAAACAAGTTTTCACACCTTAAGGGGCCAGTTTGATTTGTAACCTGTTTCTGTTTTCTTCTCCTCTCCGCACAAAGAATAGCCTGTGTATTTCTTTGTAGTGCCTTCTGTATTTAGTCGATTTGATTTAATGGATCCCCAAGGGCTTATTTATTGTCTCCACCTCCCTTCCCAACACAGGTGAGAGATGCTAATGAGTCCCACTGAGAAGTCACTTGGCCGTGTTGTTCCGGGAGAACAAAATAGAAACAGAGATGATTTTTCTTAGTCACCAGGCGATTGTTGTCCACTCTTAAAAGTACAGAGCAGCCTCTATCTGAAGTAATTTTTCTCTTGGGACTGGATGTCAGGATGCATTTGTGCAGCTCTCAGAATCGGTTCTGAATCTTTGCGCACAGGAAATAATGTTGTCTGAAGGTGTGAGACATAGATTTGACCTGCAGCCTTAAGATATCGAAGCTCCTCAATTTTTGGATTTCATGTCTGTCCATGGATCAGATGATGATATGATGATATAATTCTTTAGCATTTGTATAGTGCTGTTTGAGCATGCAAAGTGTTGGCTTTGAGCTTCGCATGAGTTGATGTCAATTTGATCCTTATGCCAAACCTGTAAGGCAATTATCCCCATTTTACAGGTGGGGAAAACTGAGGTTGGGAAGGGAGTGGCTTGCCTAAGACCACTAGTGAATTCATAGCAAGAGGCAAGATTCAAACATGGAAAATTCTGATTTGTAGCAGGCAGCCCAATCCTAATTAGCGCTGGTGCAGCCCTGCCACATGGCCTGCACTGTATCCAGAGCTAGTTCGGAGCCGGCCGAAGGTCACCACAGGATAAGGGGTTATATTTTCCCCGTATCCCAAGTAATGCCCCAGCCTGCCCTATGGGGCTACTTGGATCTCCGCCAGATGTTTAGCTGGTGGAAGTCATAGAATCATAGAGTTGGAAGGGACCTACAAGGTCATCTAGTCCAACCCCTTCCTGTAGCAGGAAATCCCCCTAGAGCATCTCCAGCCATGGAGGTCTCCAGCAGACCTCAGCAGTCCAGTGAAAGGCTGCCTGACCTGGTTGGGATCAACCCCCGGCCCTCCCTTAACAATGAATAGAAAAGAATTGACGCTCATGGGGCGGGCTTAGCGGCCATGTTGGTGAGTGCAAAACATTGCTCATTCCAAGCATTTCAAATGGGTTTTCGCATGATGTTTAGGGCTGCATCGTTTACTCCTGAAGTAAAAACTTACCAAAATAACAACGTGTGATCGTGTAGAAACATCAGTGGTAACCAAATTATGATTCAATATGCAATTCCAAGGTTTAATTCCGCGTAATTATATTACTGAACACATCGGCCGAAATGCCACTTGCTGTCTATTTAAACTCGGATTGCACTGTTTTGACAGACTTATTTTTTGAAATCTACACAACCAGAAATAAAGTGTGAACGGGAAGGAAAGAAAAAAAGGGGAGGGTGGGCAAAAATTAGATAAATATGTAGGAAAATTACATTAAAATCTCTTCATGACACAAGTAGTTGTCAATATGAGAGGAATTCTTTTTTACTTCTAGGCTATTAAGAGTATTTTTTTAAACTTCTACACTCACCCCCCCCCCCCATAAAATTAACTTTCACATGCGCGCCGTGCGAGCGAGAGAGCCCCTCCGGCGGCGATTATCTGAGTCAGCCCTGAGTCAGCCATATTGTTCGGTCCAGGTCCATGGCTTCAAGAATGTGACGTCATGGCTTATCCAGTCATCTAACATCCTTGGTTGGGATACAGCAGAGGAGGTCTCCACTGACCCTGGCCTCCCTCCCAGGCCAGATCCTCCCTCATTCAACCCTCCAAAGCAAGACAAGTTGGAAAGAGAATGCCACAGAGCTGATGTTGCTGTACGCCATTCTGTGTGCCATTCTTGCTGTGAATATTCTTAGGACTGAGTCCCCCCCCCACCCCACCCCCCAAGCAGATCTTTTATCCCAGCCCTTCTACATAGATTTTTTTGGGGGTCAGTGGTTCTTTAATTCCTGCCTATTAAACATATTCTTTGCTTCTGGTTTATTAGCTCAGTCCTAGCTCAGGCATCTTCCTTGGGTGATTCTAATTTTCCCTGGACTGAGATCTTCCATTTTTGCGTGCACCAGCTGCAGAATAATTTTTCATTTGGCCTAAAAATTTAACTTGAAATGGGAGAACAGCCCCTTTTCTCCTAACGAAAGAGTTGTAGGAAGTGGCAAAAGGGCTCTTTCTAACAAGCTCTGAGATTCATTTTCTAACTTCATTAAAGTTACTTGCCCTGAGAGTGAATATATATCTTTTTTTTAAAAAAACACACACCAAAGAATCATTCTAAAATAGCTGAACCTCCTTTTTCACAAGAGGAATAAATAGGAAGGTAATTGGCCAGCTAAGGAATACTAAAGTTTCTTGAAATGGGTTGTCACTGTTTCCTTATCACATATCCACTGGCAACACCTATTTAGAAAGCCATTAAGAAAAAGAAAACTCTCGGGACAGTGGCAGGAATGTGTAAACTACAGCAGTGGTTCCCAAACTGTGGTTCAGGACCCACTGGTGGGTCGCGAGCTGATTTCAGGTGTGTCACGAAGCTCGTAGAGCAGCCATATTGAAAATATGGGAAGACGGGAGGCTGGAAAGGAAGAGGGCTGTGTGGTTGTTTTGCTTGTGCCAAGGTTGTGAATCCACTGGTTTACAGAGTTTGTACTCCGTAGCTTATAGACTGAAATCCTGAGATGTTCATAAAAGCATGATTTCATTTTGGTAAATACATGGAAATCTGGACCGGCCCATCTGTGAAGTCAGTTGAGGCAGTTGCCTTAGGTGGTGCTGTTGTGGGAAAGGCGAACGGTGCCTTCCTCCTCCTCCTCCCACTTTAAGGATTTGGAAAGGGAAAAGGAGGTCGATGAATTAGAGCATCCCATTTTTTTTCCTGTCCTACCCAGGATTGAACCTGCAACCTCCACATGCAAAACTGGTACTCTGTGTCTGAGCTATGACCTCTGCTCTTTAGACCATGTGCTATCTCTCAGCCTAACCTTCAACCACGCAAAATTACCCTTCAACCCCGCAAAATTATTGTGGTATTAAACTGCAGAGGAGAAACCCAAATCCCTTCCTCAGTTTCTTAAGTCTAAAAATAAACATGGAATAAATAAAATGATGTGGCGGAGCAGGAAGAATCTGAGAAAGGAGGCTGAAAATGCTGGGAACTGTTAGCATCAAACAGCATCTTTCCCCTGCAAATTCCCACAAATTCCCTACAAATTTCCCCTACAAATTCCCAGTACTGGGGCAGAAGTTTCTCCATAAACTAGACTGAGAACAGGGACCTCCATCTTTGCTCAAAGGGTCAAGGTCCTACATTCCTGATTTCTAGTGATCCAGCTGTTTGTATGTTTAATAAAACTGCTGTCTCTTTCTGCCATCCCACTCCCATGTTCAGCTCGCTTTTCTCCCTCCCCATTTTGACTGCAGGCACAAGTGTGAGAACCACATACAATTCGAGCCCCCGAGAGACTTAATTAAACGTGTTAATTCTGCAACCTCCTGCTGTAATTTGTCAAGTAGCTCTGTTTAAGTCTCACAACCCGAAGGTCAGAGACGGAGTGCCCAGGGGAGCCCCCTTGATTTCTGGAGCTTTCCACCTGATTTGTTTGTCTCCGGTTTCTTACGGGTGGCAAATGCCAGGAGAGGTGGAGAGCCAGGATGGTGTAGTAGTTTGGGAGTTGGACTCAGTCGAGGATCTACATAATAAGAGCCCCGCTGGATCAGGCCAAAGGCCCATCTAGTCCAGCTTCCTGTATCTCATAGTGGCCGACCAGATGCCTTGGAGCACACAAGACCACAAGATGCCTGCATTCTGTTGCCATTCCCCTGCAGCTGGCATTCTGAGGTAAATTTCTGAGGTGAATAAAACAGAATTTGCTATTCTATCTGTGGGGAGGGAGCTATAAGGGCCTTGTGGCGGAAAGGCGGGATACAAATCAAATAAATAAATAAATAATAACTTGCAACCCAACCTGGGCCTTAAGAACATAAGAAGAACCCCTGCTGGATCAGGCCAAAGGCCCATCTAGTCCAGCTTCCTGTATCTCACAGTGGCCCACCAGATGCCTCAGGGAGCACATGAAATAACATGCCTGCATCCCGCCACCACTTCCCTGCACCTGGCATTCTGAAGTAGCCTACTACTAACATGAGGAGGTTGTACCACCCATCATGACCTATAGCCCACCATGGATTCTACCTCCAGAAATCTGTCCAATCCCCTTTTAAAGGCACCTAGGCCAGATGCCATCACCACCTCCTGTGGCAAGGAGTTCCACAGGTTACTTACCCCACTGGGTAAAAATGTATGTCCTTTTATCCGTTCTAACTCTCCCAGCACTCAATTTTAGTGGATGTCCACTGGTTCTGGTGTGAGAGAGGGTCCGTTGCAGAATCTGGTGTTGAGAAGCCAGCATGTCCTGGCACCTGTATACCCGACTCCTGAGGAGCCGTGCTTGGTATCTCCCTATCCTTGCAAACTGCAGGAGCTGAGCTCTTTGCAGAGTAATTAGCAGCTATCTAATTTCTGAATAGCCTCAGGGCTCGAGGCCATTAGTTCTCTGATCTTTCCATCGCCCATGTTTTCATTGGAGTCTCTGGGGGGAGACCCATCAGAAATTGGGTCGCGACCCGCAGTTTGAGAAACACTGTCCTGCAGAAACTGGGATTGGAAAGGCATCTGCTCCTGAATACGCCCAGCAGGAAATAGAAGTCCAGCGTTCCAGCCCTTTGATCCAAACTGCTCCCCCAGATTCCTGCCCATCCAGGAAATTCCGTCTGACAAGAATGGATGCTGGAGCTCTTAAGAGCACCAAAAAAAAAAAAAAAAAGGCCAGAGAAAATGAAAGCAAGCATTCAAATAAAGACCTGCTGGTCAGGAACAGCCATGAGGAGGGCAAGGTCAAGGAGAAAAGGATATGAAAGTCCGTGTCGAAGAATCTCAGCTGCCGCTGCCGCGAGGAGCTGAGAGCTGTGCGTTCTCGCCACTTACCTGGCACACTTAATCTGCAAAGATTTTAATTAAAGATTTTAAGAAATTGGTTTTATGCAAATGGCAGCGATGGCGGTGACACCCCCACTCACTTTGAAGAGGGATACAGAGCTCCAGGGAGGAGGCAGACTGGAGGGCCTTCCCCTCCAGGCAACCAACATGAATGATGCTATCGCAACTCTCCTGATATTCGAGGGTATTTTTAAGCCTCTGCTCCTGAGGACAAGGGATGAGATGAAAAATGCAGCTTGCCTCCTTTGAAAAACGGGGACGGATTTAGCACGGTTTTTTAACCACCCAAAACAAAAAAAATTAATCGAAGAGAGCTCAGCGTTTGACTCAATAAAGCAAAGTAATGAAAAGGGGCATTTAAAAAAGAAAAAGATTTCTCACCCCTTCTGGATCACTCACTGTGGCATCCAAGTGAGTTGCATCAAGCAACTTGTGGCATCAAGCCTCACTTGGGGGTTTGGCAAGGGAGACCCAGCCATGAGGCCAATTGAGCTGGATGCCTAAGGTAGAAGAATAATGGGAGCACCTACGGTTACCTGCCTCCTTCACTCTTCTTCTTCCCACTTGCTAATTTTGGACAGGAAGAAGGCAATGGAAGGGAAAAAATGAGGAGAGGAGAACGGGGGACGGGCTGCATCAAGGACCCCCACTCTCGTCTCCTCCACATTTCCTGTTTCGCGTCATTCCCCAATTTTGGAATTCAAAGAGCTGGAAGGAGGTGGAGTGGCAGAGGCTGTAAATGGCTGGTCACCAGTATCCAAGCTTGGCATGTGGCATGTCCTCTCAGATGCCAGATGGCCCTAGACCAGTCCTGGTGTTTGGATAGCTTTAGACTGGTCACCATTTTTAATTTTGGCTTGACCTCATTTATCCATCTGTGAAATGGGCAATAACCCAACTGACACACTTCAGGGTATTTTGATGATGCAACGAGACGTCACGCTGGGTTTTGATCTGGGAGACGTTGGATTCATGTTCCTATTGATAATAAACTGGTTTCCACCATAAAGCACATTTGAACCACTCTTAGAATCAGGGAGGATGGCGCACGTTTGTGTGCTGGCCTCTCTGACTCTGAGAGTGGTCATAAGAACATAAGAAGAGCCCAACTGTATCAGGCCAAAGGCCCATCTAGTCCAGCTTCCTGCATCTCACAGCAGCCCACCAGATGCCTCAGGGATCTGGTCCGAACAGACTTTACAGTGTCCCTTGTGCCAGCCAAACTTTGCTGGCCTAACTGTGCCGCCCTAACTCCAGATTAGGATTGTACTCTATCGTTTCCTCTGGTGTGGGCTTCTGCTAAGCAGGTATGGGAGGACTTGAAAGGTATGGGACCTTCTACATGCTCAGTATGTGATTTACCACTGAGCTATGGCCCCAACATGAATGCAGAGAAACAGTGTGTGGGAGTTCTGTGCCCATCACACATTGCCTCCCACAGGACTGGTGCAAGTAGCTGTCAACAAAACTGCAAATCCAGTTCTGGGGAACCCAGAGGAAGCACCTCTATTGTACAATGAGATGAAGAGAAGAAACAGCCCAGAGGAAGAGCTCGACGGCTCAGAAAGCCAAGGTGCAAATGTGCATCAAACGGCAGCTGACAACACAACGGATTGTGCAGAAGCTGACATAAGCCTCCCATAAAGGAGAGCAGACGAAGAGCTCTTTGATGACTTTAACAGGAGGCTGCATTCCTGCTTGGAGGAAAATCTTGCTCCCTTGAGGATCTGTCCGTTTCGGTGGCTTCAGAATGTCGAGGCTCGTCCGGAAAGTCTGTACATCAAACACAGTGAAAACGATGCCAGAGGCCAAGATTGGCACTTAGGGAGATTTGGCAGCCTTGCAGGGGAAAAAGAGGACTGGCCACTGGATCGAGCCCTATCAAAAAGAGGAGACCAATTTGCTGAACTAGAAACTGGCCAGAATGTTTGACTTGATCGGTTTGGGACTCAACGCTGGTGGAACATGGCTGTTTCTAGCCTCTTTGGGTTACAAATTTTAAATAAGATTGGATTTAAATCAGGCGCTCTGTGGCATGGCCTGCATGGATGTGATCCCTACATGACACAACACAACACAGCACATCTCATCTGAAAGACATAATGTCCAACCTCTCCGGTCTTGTGCTGTCGACCAACCATGACATTTTCATAGCTGTGTCTCCTAATTGAATCTGTGCTTTTAATTCAGCGCCTATAAACATTAATGGAGTTCTTTGGGGCTCCCTTGCTGGCAGTCTCATGGTGTGTGGCCATCCAGTTTTATTGGTTTGGCAGTTCTGGAGGTACCATGAAATTCCTAACAAGCAGTGGAGCTCTGAGGGTTGACATCCGTGACATGGCTGTGGTCAGAGTGGAATAAAATATATGGTGGATTCTGGCCCATGCCAAATGAATGTGCCACCTGAACGATTGGGAGCCATTAACTCAGAGCACATGTGCGGTGTGTTAAAAAATATCAGGTGTACCTCTTTTTTTGTCATCAAAAGAGATCGTGGCTATATCTCCAGCTATTTTCAACGCAAAAGAATGTGAATAGGACACAACACGCAGAAATCCCAGGACTGCCTCTTAGGCTGGGGAGCAAGCCAAAGCTCAAGAACTAAGGACTCTGGTGCTTGTGTTGCCATATGGGTGCTTAGCCCTACCCCAGAGGTTTTAGGCATCTTGCAACATCTGTTATGGAAAGCAAGGAATGGAAACAGCCAGGCAGGCCCCATGCTGTTTCCAGAATCACAGAGGTTGTTCAGCTAAATTAAAAGTTGTTCATGGACATGATTAAGGTCAGGGAACAGATGAAACGGTCCTGAGTTTTGCAGATATTTGGGCATCTGCGTTGGCAGAGGTAGAAAGCTCCTAAATGAATGAGGGTGCAATCCTAACCTGGAGTTAGGCTGGCACAGTTAGGCCAGCAAAGTTTGGCCAGCACAAGTATGTTTGGACCACTCTCTGAGTCAGAGAGGCCAGCTCACAGACGTGTGTCATCCTCCCTGACTCTGAGAGTGGTCCAAATGTGCTTTTGGTGGCCCTTGTGCCAGCCAAACTCCAGGTTAGGTTGCGCTATGAACGAACAAACGAATATTTCAACAGAGGCTGGAGCTTCTGCAGGAGATCCAAATAGAATTTTTTATAGGAGAGCTGTGAGTAACAACCACATCATCATCATCATCATCATCATCAATTTATTTTTAAGAAAATTTCTGCACTGCTTGTCAACAAAAAAAGTAGTTCACAAAATGGTTTACAGAGCTAATTAAATACAAAATATTTTATTGACTTTTTGAAGACTAGATGGATGAGATCTTGGGTTTGTTTCTTCTGTGTAACAGCAAAATGCGTGAGCCCAAGGAATCCTAGTGTCATGGCCGGAAGCGTGTAAAGTTCTGTTTTTCACAAGTGTTGGTCACATTGGAGATATTTCACTGCCAGAGACTCTAGACATTATCAAAAGGTTTCAAACAGCAACAGCGCCACCTGCTGGATCAAACTGAACACACTTTGGAACATCACTTTTTTGACCGCACAGCACATCACAATAAAATGTGAACGCGCAAATATCAAAAATGGCTTTTGCAAGCATTGACCAATGAAGGCCAAATACAATGAGCATTGCAGGTTTCATGCTGGACGTACCACTTTGCAAATGTGTATTGGAAGGCTGTGTTATTTGTTTTTGAAAATCTCTTACACAAATCTCTTACACAACAACTAATACATGACACGAGAAAACCAGATATCATTCACTCCAAACCAAGCGCTTATCTTAAAGGATGTTGATATAATTCAAATCCCTTCCCATCCAGTTCTCTTTTTTCAGTTGTGTGTGTTACAGCACAAGCCTCTTTGTAGGAACAGTGACTCAATCTTTGCATGTCTACTTAGCACTAACTCCTGTTGAATTCAGTGGGGCTTACTCCCAAGTAAGTGTGCATAGGATTGCAGCCTTAGTGGAGGACATGCATGGAATGGAAAAACGGACATATAATCTGGCTTGAGTTTGAGGGGGAAACATGCTAAACTCAGCACATTTTGGTGTGGCAGTTTTGAATGTGTCAGCATGCAAATGACAGTGTTACAATGTATGCCTACTCTGAAGTAGATCCCATTTGATGAGGCTGACTTCCAAGTCAATGTGCACAGGATTGCTGTTGGATGGAGCAATGTGTTATAGACTAATCCCGCAGAGGTCCATGGGACTTATTCTTGAGGAAGTATTGCAGCTCTACTAAACACATTATGCAGCATTCAAAATTGGCCCTAATACATCGCAAAGTGTGGCTACTTTCCCCCGTCTTTACTGGTGGAATCAGCACTTAATAAAATAACTTCAAGCGCAGATGTTCTTTGGTGTGTTAAGTTCCAAGAAGTTGAAGTCAATTAGACTGCAGGTTTATACTGTACATAAACACCACATTTGGCACCAATGTGCTTAATAATACCAATGGAAAGATCTGCTGGAGAATTAATCCAACTGCCACCTTTGCACATGTGGGTTTTTTCCCCTCTTGATGGAGAACAAATAGACTGCTTTTCAGCAAAAAGGACCCCTTAAAAGATTAATTTATTTCCAATGTTCATAGCTTGTGTGTGTGTGTGTGTGTGTGTGTGTGTGTACAATGTTGCCATTCACATCTGGAGAACAGGTTGGCTCTTGCACATCTGGTTACAATGTTCCTACTAATTAATGGCTGTGGGTCTGGACTTGCGGCTCTCTACACCATGTAATGCGATTCCTCCCAAGGTCTCTGTCGTAGCCACTTGAGAAGGTGGGTTTGCCTGGCCTGCAGGCTCCACGGAACAAGGTGCGCTCCAAACAGCGAGGTCGCAGGTGAGTGGATTCAATTTTTGCACCACATCTCAAGGGCTCAAGGGGTGTTTTCAGCCATCACATTCCCCCTCCCGCAGTTGGAAATTATCACGCAGGACCCATGAGTCACTCTAAGGGTACTGGCTGGATTGTGCGATTGGTCCACCACACCTGCTGTTGTACAATATACAGTGTGTGGAGGAAACTTTCAACACTTTCTAGGGTATTCCCCTGGTGGAGATACATCATGCTCCAAGTCTAGAATTCAGAGGGGAAGAAAGTCAGGAGGGGAAGGAAAAAGAATTATAAGGGAGTACATTGGTGGTACCTAAACCCCTGTCAATTAAAGACAATATTTCCAGAAGAAGTGATATTTGTTGAGACAAGGGGTCATCTCCACTGTAACCCTCTTCCTGGGATGAGTGATGATCCAGAAAATCCTCATATCATCCTGTAAATACATGATCATGAGATGGCCAGTTTCCTCCCCTGTTTCTCATGGCTTCCCCTTCCATTGCCATCTCCCTTGTGTTGATTTTTGATTGTGAGCCTCTTTGAGATAGGGAACCGCCTCACGCCATCTTTATGGAAACTGCCTTTGAGGCTACGTTGGCTCTGAATGGCCCCAAAGAGGAGGGGGGAGCGGCTGCTTGCCAAACTGAGTGCTGTGACCTCCCCTTCTAGGTACACCGCCGTTTGGAAGTTGTTTCCCCCTCCCCGCCCCATGACACGCCCACATGAATTTGGTGCAACAACAGAAGCCGTTTGCGCAGAACTGATCTCAGAGCAGGGGGTGCAAAGGGAGCAACATTATCCAGCCCAGTGATGTCATGCAGGGGGTACGCGGGCGTACGCGAGTACCGGTTTCTAGGATTACAGCTGGCCCCGCCCATCCGCCCGCCCACTCGTCAACTCCGCCCTCTGCAATGTTTGAATTTCCTTCATGCTTGAGTTGCCTGCATGTTCTCAGAGCCAGGCAGGCAGCGAGCGGAGCCTTGCCTTGCCTTGCCACTGAAAAATGAGCTGCTCTGGGGTTTTAACATGATGCCAGGCCTCCTTCACATGTTCTGGGGGTGCTGTGGAATACTGTTGCAACTGTTGGGTCAGTTTAAAATCATCTGAGGCCTCAAAAAGGGCTTTTTTCATGTCACTTCCTGCCACGACATCACTTCTGGCTTATGACGTCACTTCCGGTGGGCAGGTCCCGACATGTGCCAATCAAAAGTGAGTACCTGTTCTTAAATCATTTAGATGACACCACTGATCCAGCCTAATTGCATCTGTTGAAAAGCAACACCAGTCCCTGTTTTGTGAGCTGTGAAGAGCTGAAATGTGTGGATCAGGCCTGGTGCTTTGATGGTGGGTGGCTCCTGCTCCCGCAGCCTGAATGAGACCCAAATGCACAAAGAGCTCTTTACTAGAGCCGTAATTGCAAGCAGGTGACTGTGGCACTTTCATGTTCCTTTTTATTCTCTTCCCCACCCCCTCCGAATTTTCACCAGGAAGAAATAGCTGAGAGAGCCTCACATGGCTCTAGTATTCCTGTGGACACACCTTCTAGCTAGAGGCATTTCGGAGAATGTCCTGGGCAGAGAAGCATGCAAGTACGCGTGATGGATGCATCTGCCCCGTGAAAAGGCTCTTTTTGCTGGTGCAACCCTAGAATGGGTGGATGCAGTCAGGCGCAGCCTATCTAGCTGTTCCCATCTTGGGGTCTCCCTACTGAACCTTTGATTTAGGTTAGGTCGGCTGAAAATGACAGAATGATTTAGAGTGCAATCCTAACCTGGAGTTAGGCCAGCAAAGTTTGCCTTGCACAAGGGCATTTGGACCACTCTCGGAGTCAGGGAGGATGACGCACATCTGCGTGCTGGCCTCTCTGACTCTGAGAGTGGTCCAAACATACTTTACAGTGTCCCTTGTGCCGGCCTACCTTTGCTGGCCTAACTGTGCCAGCCGAACTCTAGGTTAGGACTGGGGCCTAAAACCGTGATGAGTGGTGCAAAAATGTGAATAATAAATAAAATGACTGGCTCCCACCATAGGCTTGTTCCTCCCTGTAGCATTGCAATTTTCCGTTGCTGGGCGGTTGCCAGGCAGGCTAACCTGCGAAGCTTGGAGGTAGGAAGAGAATGCTCTTTCAGCTTGCCCCTCCCGCTCTGAGGATGCTTGGAGAATAACACGGAAGGGGCCCTCCTGCAGCTTCACAGGGAATCGGCATGCCAGGCGACTGAGAGGATCCTTGGAGTTAGCAAAACATGAGTGATAAGAGAGGCCCTTGAGTTGTCAGCTAAGCTGCTTCCCAGCTCACCGTGAGAACCACCAAAAAAGTAGTCAGAGGGGCTTTTTGCACCAAGCAGCAGAGAGGAGTTGGGTTTCAAGTAGAGAGTGAGAGAATCACTGACCAATTAGATGCTTTGTAGATGTGATACACCTACTACTGCATATGCAATTAATTATGTTAATGAGCACAGTAATAAAAGGGGGCTGAGACAAAGGGGTTCTCAGATTTTCTCTGCACAGAGCTCGTGTCGTCTTTTTTCAATCTTTTCCATCCCATCCCTTTGGGATCCCTACACCTCCCCACCCCACAGCCGGAACAGAATGACCCACATGGCAATGGTTCGGCACCATTTTTAATAACAATAAAAAACCACCACAACAACAATAACAGGAACGCAACCAGCGATTGCTTCTAACCCCTTCTAACTGGGCAAGAGGCACTTTTTCAAGTGGTGTCCTCTTCTATTTAGCAGGGGGAGAGCAATTGTCCCTCTTCACCCCAGCACAGTGTCTTTCTCGTGGCTGTTGCTGGTGGTGTTCTCCATCCTTTTAGATTGTGAGCCCTTTTGGGACAGGGAGCCATTTAACTTTAATGTTATTAAAACCACTTTGTGAACTTTGTGTTGAAAAGCGGCATATAAATACTAGTGATTGATTGATTGATACAAAACAGAGGCCTCGAGATATGGCGCGGATCCGAAATGCGCCACTTCCTTTGGCCTCGGGTCCCAGTGCATCATACCCGCAGATCTCTTCTAAAGGTTTTTCTTTTTCTTTTGAAGGCAGCGGGTTGTAGGCTAGGCAGTTTGCCTGTTCTATTTTTTTTTTGTGAGTCCTACTGGTTTCTGGAGCACATTCTGTTTGTTTCCCTGCCAGCTTCATTCATTCCTCTCTCTGTGAACCGGGGAGTGGGGGCGATGAAACTGGCCCTCTCAGCAAAGCTCATCCCCGTGGCTTCTATGGACTTCCCTGGACACATCAGTCCCATCAGAATTCTTTGAAGCTGCAAAACCAAAGAGATGGGTTAGAAAACAAATCACCGAGTTCCAAGTACATTCACGACTGCAGCCAAGGACTATGGATACAGAAGCCTGAAACACTCCGAAGCTAAGGGAAACACAACATAGTTGCATGGTGTTTTTTGAGGGTGCAAAACATTTATGGTATCTGGGTATAATCCTTATGCCAACTCTGTAAGGAGAATACATTTTCGAATTTTCCTATTGCAGCAGATGCTGAAAAGGAGCAGTTTCCTTTCTTTAGCCAGTGTGTAATAGGGACATGGTGGCGCGGCGGGTTAAACCGCTGTTGCTGGGCTTTCCGACCAGGGGGTTGGGAGTTCGAGACTGCGTGACGGAGTGAGCTCCCGTCACTTGTCGCAGCTCCTGCCAACCTAGCAGTTCAAAAGCACATAAATGCAAGTAGATAAATAGGGACCACTTTGGTGGGAAGGGAACGGCGTTCCGTGTGCTACGGTTTAGTCATGCCAGCCACATGACCACGGAAGCTTGTCTTTGGACAAAACGCCGGCTCTACAGGCTTTGAAACAGAGATGAGCACCGCCCCCTACAGTCGGTCACGTGGGGAAACCTTTACCTTTTAATTAGTCTATGGAACCCCTTGTCACAGGGGGTTGGGCAGATTTCTGGAGGCCCATCACAGGTTATAAGCCACGATGGGTATGTGCAACCTCCTGGTTCTACAAGGATCCAGCAGGAAAAGGATGCTCTGTGCATCTTTCCAAGCAAGGAGAAGGTCCCTGCCTGCCTAGACCACCTCCCCTTCTCCTACCCGAAGGTAGGTTGTAGAGACCTCAGAGCAAGTGGGAAGCTGGGAAGACTTGGAGCACCTTCAGCTGCTGCTACCACCATTGCTGTCCTTCACCGAGGAGGTCCTTACCGCTGCTTAACTGAGCCTGAATGCTACTGCCCGTGCTCCCTGATCTAGATTAACCCCTCCATTGGCAGGTAAGAATCCAAGAGAAGGCAGGAGGAGAAATGGGTCGGCGCTAGGCTGCTTAGGCTTCCCTGATCCTGGGGAATGCAGGTGTACAAATGACAGAGCAGCAGAAAAGATTTCCAAAGCAGTCCCACGTGGTGCCCTTGAATACAAATTCCACCACCGGAGATTCAAGCACAACCCAACGTCTTCCACCAAGGCTGGCAGAAGTTCAAGAAAGGAAGACGACACCTTTGACCACGAGTACCAAAGCCACCCAGAAAGCAGGAGACCTCTCCAGTGGCACCAGGATGGGGGGCAGAGAGGTGGACTTACCGTGACTTATGGCCCCAGAACGTGCCTACTCAAGAAGTGATGTTTAACCTGCAAATACAACCAGCATACAGTGTACCAGGTCTCTTGGGATGTCTAGGATGGGAGGGCTTAGATGAAAATGCCTTTCCTTGCTCAGCAAAGTGCAGCCTTTTAAAACAGAGGTTCTCAAGGTCTCAGGAGACATTCTGGGGGGTTCTGGGGGCACCAGCCCCCTCCTGCCTCCCCAGGAATGTCCAATTTAAAAACCAATTTTTAAAATAAATTTGGCTGGCATAAGGGACACTGTAAAATATGTTTGGACCACTCTGGGAGTCAGAGAGCCCAGCACACAGACGTGCACCATCCTCTCTGACTCTGAGAGTGGTCCAAACGCACTTTACGGTGTCCCTTATGCCAGCCAAACATTACTGGCCTAACTGTGCCAGCCTAACTCCAGGTTAGGATTGTGCTCTAAATCCTAATCCAATCAGGAATCTGTCATGCCGAAGCCACAAATCTCTGAAGTCTGTCTTGGATGATCCATTTTGAGAACCACTGCTTCAAAACAATTCTTGTTGGGTTTTTTTTTGGTGGGGGAGGAAGAGTACTCAATCACAACCATCAAAATGCTTAGTGGATGATTGGTCAGCTTGCAATCTGGTTGGGCATCATCTTCCATATCAGAACCATTAATGTGCAGGTTAAGATTATAGGGGGAAATAACCATTTCTCCACTCTACTGATTCATCACCCAGGTATGATTGCCATGTCATGTCTTCAACTGGGAGAGATTTGGATGAGTTGATGTTCATGTATTTATTCCATGACTGCTAGTAGAAAATCATCGAATCATACAACGTTAAGAGTTGGAAGGGACCTTGGAGGCCATCTAGACAACATCCTCTGCTCAAGCAATGGAGGGCACCAATAGGGGAGAGACACCTGGAGGTTGTCTCCACCTGGACACCTGGAGGTTCTGTGACAAAACTGATGTGTAGAGGAACTCTGGGATCTTTTCCAGCCAGGGCTTGTGAAATATCGGCCAATTTCAATATTTGTTTTCAAAGTTGTGCTTTGGATGCAGCCAAACAAATGATCGGGGAGAAAAGGCTCACACTGCTAAACGTTCATATTGTTTCAGTGTGGGGTTCACCACCCTTTTACTACCTGGTCTACTGCTGCTTTATAGGTCCTTTATCCTATTTCCCTTCTTGGCTGTCATTTGCCCCCCCTGCAGTGTAGCCAAGTGGCTGGGATCAGGGCCATCTCCAGAAGTGACAGGGCCCAACGTGGGGCATTCCCCTGGGGCCTCCCCATGGGCACCCCACTCAACACACAGCAATGGCGAGAAGAGCGCATATGCTGCCGTGCACCAAGTGCAGCACCTGAAAATAGTTGGCGGTGACGAAATAAACATTTTGCACTGTTCAGAGGCGGGGCCTGGGGGGCGGCCCAATGAGGAAGGTTACAGCCCACAGAGATCCTGGCTGCAGCAATCAACTCGCTGCCCCAGTGCAGGGTCCCCGCAAAGCATGGGGCCCAATGTGACGACATAGGCCACATTGGCTTAAGGCCGGCCCTGGCTGGGACAATCCACATGACGTTATTGGCAGGCATTACGACAGCATTGCACCAGATGTAGGACGGTCATGCCACCAACAAGAACAGATGTGTTCAGCACACTCCCTGCCCTAGAGCAGAGGTTCCCAACCTTTTGGAGGCTGCGGACCGTGGAGGCGCAAATTGGAATTACCGTGGACCACATGCAACTCCCACACCCACACCCCTGTGCACAAAAAATACAATTAAATTTGGTGGTCCACAGGGGGGTGCTTAGCAAGATATTGGAAATGCCAGGTGGGGTTGTGGGCAGTCTGTTTTCCATCCTCTCTGGTGGCCCATGGGGAAGCATCTCCCCAGTTGAGATGTTGGAAGTGATTGCTGGCTATCATCATTTTTTCCCTTGCGGACCACATCTCAGGGTCTCATGGACCACGGACCACATCTCAGGGTCTCATGGACCACCTGTGGACCACAGACCACATCTCAGGGTCTCATGGACCACGGACCACATCTCAGGGTCTCATGGACCACCTGTAGACCACGGACAACATCTCAGGGTCTCATGGACCACCTGTGGACCACGGACCACATCTCAGGGTCTCATGGACCACCTGTGGTCCACGGACCACAGGTTGGGAACTACTGCCCGAGAGAGAAGCACGATATGGCTCCTGAGCCTTAAACAGCCATGCAATGAACACGACCAATCCTGACGGATTCTGATGTATCTACTTGACATGTCCCTTCCTCCGAGAGTTTCTAGTGGAACTTGAAAGCATCCTGCTTTGGGTCTCTCCCAGGTCCCCTCAACAACTCCAATGATGCCATGGGGGATAGAAATCAAGAGGGGGGGGAAATCATGCAGAGAATTTGAATATCAGGGAGGCGGGAGGTAAGTCACAAACATACTCACAATGCAAACTATTTTGTATCCAGCACTACTGGCTCTGTTAATGCCATACAACAGCTATGAAGACACATGGAGGAGAAGTTTGCTGTTAGTACTGGTTAAAAGGAGACACTGGAGGGTTTGAGTCTGATGGTGGGGCTGGAGACCGAAGCTCTTGTTCAGAACTTGGCTAACCGGTGGGAGTTTGTGAAATGTTTATCCCCCCCCCCCTTGTGAAACCCAGTGGGAGCCTTAAGGGATCTCACAGAATATTCATAGCACAATATTACACTTTCTAAAAACTTAGGGGAAAAAACAGTAGGGTGTAGTGGTTAGAGGGTTGGACGCACACTGTGAAGGGTTAAGGGCATCACAAGACTGCATAGGCAGCTTCAGTTTGAGCAAGATTGTTGCAAGATTGCAAGGGGATGCAAGCATCTTGTTGTCTTGAGTGCTCCCTGAGGCATCTGGTGGGCCACTGTGAGATACAGGAAGCTGGACTAAGTGGGCTTTTGGCCTGATCCAGCGGAGCTCTTCTTATGCTCTTATGTTCTCGTGAGTCCTTGGCTTATGTGACCATTATGTGTGTGCTAAGAACACACTTGGGGAATTGCAGGTGGTTAACTAACTACAGCTAGAACAAGCCAGGATATTAAATTACTATTCAATCCTGGTTTGCTGTCCTTGCTTGTTCTAACTCTGGTTAGTAGAATGACCCACAGTTCCCTGGGGCATTGGAGGCTCACAGCTATTCAACCCCAAACCACAGGTTACAAACCATTCCCAGAACACTACAAGCAAATGTGTTTGGGTTCTGCAAATACATACCCCCTCTTTCTTGTGTAGCAGCCACACCATCCTCGCATTTCTTTGTATACCACCCGTGAAAGGAGCTGGAAGAGGACGACATGTTCAGAATTAGTCGTTGTGACAGCTCTGTGTGTGCGTGCGCTCGCGCACTCGCATGCATGTAATTGCAAGTCAGGATGACCAAATGCCAGTGTTCTTCAACCTTGGGGTTGCAACTCCAATGGGGTCATGAAGCCTTGGCTGTGGGGAGTGGCAACAGGACACAGGCATCTTGTGTGCTCCCAGAGGCACCTGGTGAGCTTTTGTGAGATGTAGGAAGCTGGACTTGGACCAGTCATCAACCTGAGACCTTTAGCCTGCAAAGCACCTGCTGCATCATGAGGGATGGACCCACCGCAGCTTCTGCCGGCAGGGTTTAACCTCTCTCAAGGGTCTACCATCCCAATTCAACTGGCCTAGGAGTTCTCTTAGAGTTTGCAGAGTCAAAGGATCTCACAGACAAGATCCACCAGAAGGTGAACCTGCTGCCGTTGTACGCAAACTGTTTTGAAAAGCAGAATTGGATCCGGAACGTTCTGTAGGAGAAACCCACCAGGCAAGCCAAGATGTCGGCCGTGATCAACATGTAGAAGACATTGTCCCAGCCCCTGCTAGAGATCAGGCCGGCTAGCAAAGGCCCCAGAGCAGCACCTGCCAAAGCAAAAGAATGGGTCAAAGGGTCGCCAAGTTGCCAAGGATACGGTCCAACCCAGGACCCACCAGACCGATTCACAGCCCACCAAGTGGGCTGCGACCCACATGTGAAAAACTCTGCATTAGCCCAACATGAGCTCTGACGAGTTCTAGCTACTCACCGACAGATCCAGTCCCATCAATGATGGCTGTAACAGTGGAAAGAGCCTTTGCATTTCCTTGTAGGCTCTTGTGAGTGCCCTGTGGCAGAAGAAAAACAAGCCAATAGGATGGTGCATGTCTTGTGTGTTGGCCTCTCTGACTCCGAGGGTGGTCCAAACACACTTTACAGTGGCCCTTGTGCCAGCCAAACTTTGCTGGCCTGACTGTGCTGGCCTAACTCCAGGTTAGGATGGCACCCTCAATCGGGTCTTTGCGGGCTGGTGCCAGTACCCACACTAGCCCAGCTGATTCCCGAGTCAGCGCAAATGTGCTTTACGTGACACTCGGGAGCCAGCTCAGGGCGCTTATGCCAGCACCACAACTGATCACGAGTGTGCCCTGAATTGCCTTAGTGCCCATTCAGGTTGCCCGTGAAAAGGCGCATGAGATCCATCTGTCGAATGCCCTGGCGCAATGCTTACCAAGTCAGCCGACACTGCCGTCGTGATGAGAGCATAAGGCCCGTTCACCAGGGCGCCGCAGATCAGTAACATGACTGCAAAGCAAAGAAGAAGGCATCAGCACTGCCATGGAACTGTGTGTTGCTTCATGGTTCCATGTGCACAGGGAAGAGCTGCAGCTGAGTGGTGGTTCATGTGCCTTGCTCATAGGAAGTGCCGGGTTCAACCCATGGCATCTCCAGTTGGGACTTCCCCGCTTAGGATCCCAAATAAGGGGAGAAAAGCAGTAAACCAGTAAATACCTATTGTGACGCCCAATCCATTCTGGCCCACAGAGTTGTAGACGAACAACTGAAAGGGGAAGCAACACAGCAAATTAAAACTTCCAACAATTGACAGTTCCTTCTTCCATGAAGCAGAGTTTCTTTGTTTCCTTCTGTTTTCACATAGACTGCCCTTCCTCCAAGGAGCTTGGGATGTTGTGTAGTTCTCTTGTTGTCCTCACAACAACCCTGCAAGGTAGGTGTGGCTGAGCGATAGGGACTGGCTCAAGGTCACCCAGGAAGTTTCATGGAGATGGGTTGGGGGAGGGGTCACCGATGAATGAAAAGACAAGCAGAATCCCCTGTAGATCTCGTTAATCTGGGCTCCGGGACACTCACCATGGGAGCAGCCAAAATCAGCATCACACAGCAGGTTGTGCCTCGGGCGCCGGTGTAGTCGGAGATAAGACCAGCCGTGATGCCTCCTGCAAGACATGTCACAATCAGCAATTTGGAAAAATCAGCCGAGACCATCAGATCTGCCCTGTTCAACCAGGTCAAAGTCTACAAAGTGATCAGCGATTGGTGAATTCCCAAGGAAGTCTGATTCAGAGAGTCAACGCTTGGGCTCTCTTCCCAGCTTGTTAGCAGAGAACTCCCTGCAGGATTCAGGAGCAACCAAAGTATACTGTCTCCGTTCAGCCTCACTGAGGGCGCAATCCTAACCTGGAGTTAGGCCGGCAGAGTTAGGCCAGCAAAGTTTGGCCGGCACAAGGGACACCATAAGATATGTTTGGACCACTCTCAGAGTCACAGAGGCCAGCACACAGATGTGAGCCATCCTCCCTGACTGCGAGAGTGGTCCAAAGGCACTTTATGGTGTCCCTTGTGCTGGTCAAACTTTGCTGGCTTAGTTTATGCCGGCCTAACTCCAGGTCAGGATTGCGCTCTGTGTCATTGAACCTGCTTCTGTTTGGTGAATCTTGGGGTTCTGGTGAACAAGATCCACAGAGATCCCACTAGCCTGAAGTCTGCCTAGCCCTCCCCTCCTCCAGGTAGCCAGAGTTTGCTCTTGGTCTGGCAGTGAAAAGGAAGGAAAGTGCCAATAAAAATGACTGCAACTCACCAATAATACCACCAGCATCGAAGAGAGTGGATATATCTCCAGCTTTCTGGGCACTGAAATGAGCTGTAAAGGAAATATCACAATAGAAGTTGTATCAGAACACAATCCTAACCTGGAGTTAGGCCAGCACAGTTTGGCCGGGACAAGGGACACCGTAAAGTATGTTTGGACCATTCTCAGAGTCAGAGAGGCCAACACACAGACATGCACCATCCTCCCTGACTCCGAGAGTGGTCCAAACACACTTTACAGTGGTTCTTGTGCTGGCCAAACTTTGCTGGTCTAACTGTGCCGGCCGAACTCCAGGATTGCACTCCCAGTGGTAAAGCCCACCTTCTGGATGCAAAAGGTCCTGGGTTCAAGTCCAGGCAGTACCAGGTTGAGAAAGACCTTCTGTTTTCAGTCCTGGAGAGCTGCTGGCAGTCACTGCATGACATTACTAAGCTAGAGGGGGAAATGGCCTGACTCAGCACACAAATGTTTTGCAAGAAAAAGGCACCATTGGACCCGATCCTACAGATTTTTCAACAGAATCCATCTTTTCCTGCAAGAAAAGACGTGGCCCTGTATCGGCCTTTGCAAGGAGCCGGTCAGTTGTGGGCTCAGCGCACATCAAAAATCCCACAAGCAAGCCCCATGGCCTTGACCACGTCAACGTGCCTTGACCCACAAATCAGAATCTGAGCAGGTTCTCAGTACTCACCCACATTCATGATATAGAGGGGGAGCCAGAAGAGGAACGTGTAGCTGACAAGCTTGGCGAAGAGAAGACAAAAGGAGAACTCCAGCACTCCCTGCAGGGGCGAGAGAGGGAATAAAAACTGTCAGAGCATATGCAAAGCCAATTCGAAGATAATCAGGGCCTGGTCCATGATCACATCTGTAACTGATCTTCACTGATCTAAATCATGTTTGTCCCCGCATCCAGCGATGGGATCTGCAAATTGAGAAGGGGAACACTGGGCGGGACTTAGGCAGGACTTACACATGATTGGCAGCCCGTCCGCAGCGTTCCGCGGCTGCCCTG
>JAJKFI010000062.1:5512483-5529552 GCA_029204185.1 Lerista edwardsae
TAATAATAATAATAATAATAATAATAATAATAATAATAATAATAATATCCTGAATTTCCTATAACCAGCCCAGCATAGGCTGTGATGATTATGATGATCATAAGATTAAGAATTCATATGAAGCACTTGAACAGTGGCATAGCTAAGGCATCTGCTATCCAGGGTCCAGGAAGATTTAATAGCGCCCCCCCCCACTCAAATCAAATATAATTAATTAAACACAAAGCTTTTCTGGTTAACTGGCCAAAACCTGTGATGGATTACAGATATTACAACGTGATTTGTTTCATGGTTTTCTGCATTAAATTCCCTTTCTAATGATATGTAAAGGTAGGGGACTTTGAAGGGGGACCACAGCACTACGTTTTGCAAGCAGCCACACACCCCTCCTCTTCAGAACCATTCGTAGCCAGTGTAGCCTCTGTTCTGCTCTATACTAGCCGCTGGGAAAGGCTCCGAAGAGCTTGGAAAACTTAGTGCTGTGATCCGCCTCTAGGTGGATGGCATTATTCATACCTACCAAAGTTTTCACAATTTTGGCCACTAATTGTCCGGCCTAGTTTGTTGTCCCCCCTAAAGCTTGTTGCCTGGTGCAATTTCACCATCTGCACTCCACTAGTTATGCCCCTGCTTAAACGGAAAAGTAACATGGGTTTAAGGCACAGGAGGAAGGGTGAAGATCAGAGGCGGATCTAAGGGGGGGGGCAAATCTGTAAGTTTTGCAAGAAGCTTTACCTTGCAGTGGAAAACACTCCTCTCCTGCACTGTTCTAGCCAATCCTCACAGGGAACAGCAACATCTTGGCGTTGCTTACTGGCTAAAGCAGCAAGGGAGAGGAGGGATTTACATGACAGGGTAAGGCTTCTTGCAAAACTTACAGATTTGCCCCCCCTTAGATCCACCTCTGATGAAAATGGGGGTGATACACCTGCCCACTGCAGAGTGAAGCTTAAACATGACACTAAGAAGACCACAAAACCATCTGCTCCCGTTTTCAGGTGTGTCTCTACACATCTATTGGGATTTGAACGAAGCAGCCACAGCAGACTCTAGGCTCGGCTTCCTGATAAGGTTTCTGCTGCTGCAAGTCCAATGTTAACGAGCAGCAAGGCCCAGCCCACACCCACGGAGGGAAAACAATGCGAACGAGCCTCGTTACGAGATGATTCACTGGAGTTATGCAAGGACACGGGTCTGTGCAGCTTCAGCGGCAGCTTGCTGGCAATCTAAGCACTCTGTCCTCAGCGGCAAAGAACGACTGACTGGCTTTGGCTTCAGGCTTGCACGGCCTTGATCAGTAGATCAATCAAGTGGAATGCGTTCACTTCATCAAGGGTTAATGAATCAGTTGGAGAGCAAACTCTGATCCAAGATGCTGATTCTTGCTTATTCTTGTTGGAAGGCATTCCAGTGTAGAGAAAGCCAAAGAAACACTCAGGGCACAATCCTAACCTGGAGTGAGGCCGGCACAGTTAGGCCAGCAAAGTTTGGCCGGCACAAGGGGCAACATAAAGTGCGTTTGGACCACTCTCGGAGTCAGGGAGGATGGCGCACGCCTGTGTGCTGGCCTCTCTGACTCCAAGAGTGGTGCAAACATACTTTACGATGACCCTCATACCAGTCAAACGTTGCTGGCTTAATTCCAGGTTAAGATTGTGCTTTCAGGCTACAATCCTATGCATACCTTCCTGGGAGTAAGGGGCTCTGAACACAATGCGATTTACTTCTGAGTAGACATGCCTAGACTTGGACTCCCACAACATTCTGACAGTGGCCCAGAACTCCCTTGCAATGAACTCAGTCTCCAGAAAACAAAACTAGAAACAACAAACCTTTACATCCTCTTTACTTGGAAATCCTCTTGGGGACTTCGTGAATCACAGATTTTCAGCTATGTATAAGCATGGGCTTAGGACATTCAGACCTCAGACAGACAGATCTTGCATTAGACCTGATAACCCTGCATTTGACTGTCATGTCTCATTGAGACAGACCCAGACAGAATGGAAACTTTTAATGCATCCTTCTTCCAGTGGCTCATTATATCTGGCTTTCTGTTTGCCCAGACTGTGGAGCAGGGGACAACAAAAATCCATGGGCAGCAAACACTGGAAACAGTTTCGCCCTGAGCAGGCAGATGGCACAGAAAAACGACACCCACTCAGATGGTGACGGTGCAAACCAGAGACACTAGTCAGATAAGGGAGGCTTGGCAACGCTGGTGTAATATGTGAGGGCTGTGTATGTCAGGGACAAGTCTGTGATGACAACAGTGATGATAGCATTATTTATACAGTGCGGCTTTTGCTCCTGACACTTTACAATGTAAACCACGAGGGACAGATCTCTGCCCCAAAGAGCTTGCAGTTTTGCTTCTGACACCCTCTATAAATTTTGTGGTTAAGTGGTGCTTTGAATTCAGGCCTTTCCCATCCAAAGTCATCATTCTACACACTCAGCCACAATGGAGTTGTGATTATTACTAGGAGTTGATGGTCCTAGCAAGAATCTCCCTCGTTTGCACAAAGTGCCAGAATCTCCATAGAACTGAAGAGCAGAGGTGTAGCTAAAGAAGTGGAGGGGGGTGCAACTGCACCTGGCAACAAGCTTTAGGGGGGCAACAAGTTGAGCTTGACATTTGTGGCCAAAATGGTGAAAACCTTGGTATGTATGAATAATGCCATCATGTTACATATCACTGGAAAGGAAACATAATGCAGAACGCAAGGAAACAAACCAGCGTGTAATACCTTTATCAAAAGTTATGGTCAAGAAAAGGGAAAATGAAAAGACAACTGTGACATCATTTCCTGTTGTGATGTCATTTCCCAGGCAACATTTTGCCCTCTGCACTGGGCTACACTTTCATTAGCTACGCCCCTGCCGAAGAGTCATAGAGCGTTCCTTGGCAGACATCTCCATACCTGAACGAGCACGAAGTACCAAAGCTCGTGGATGTTCCAGTAGTATCCCAGGCCAAATAAAGCAGTGAACAAGCCGCTCAGCACCATTCCTCCGGACAGGTAGTAGCGGATTGGGAGGCGCTCGCCAAAAATTCCACTGCAGGAAATGGGAGCAAGCACAGTGAAAGGATCAGAAGACTGCAACACTTCAGGGATGCTGTGCACTATTATCACCCAATTGAATGAATGAATGAATGAATGAATGAATGAATGAATGAATGGAACGTGCTTATATTGTATAACTGATTGATTGATTTTTGTCCAGGAATTAAGAATTCCTGAACACTGATGCAATCTAGCACTACAACTCTTCTAAAAGAGGGCATCATAACTTAGCATTCTGCAGATAGTTTATATGAAGCTGACTATTCCATCGGACTGGTCCGATTAGGTCAACAGGGTCAGTTGAGATGGGTAGCGGTTCTTCAGGGGTCAAGCTGGAGATGCAATGCCAGGAACTGAACCTGGGTATTTTTTGCATGCCCAGAGGCCAGCCATTGAGTCAAGGCCCCTCTTCTTTTGCACACTGGCAGAGCTGCCATATACACACAGCCTTGTGAAGCTCTTTAATAGCTATTTAGGCAGCAAAAGTTTTCTTGTTGTTTTCCGAGCAAATAAAATCCATCATTCCGATAAGGGTCCTTTTGACACCTGCCACCTTCCCTTAGCAAATTTCTTATCCACAAACTGTAATCACCGTTATTATGTGGTTCCTGTATCTCAGACTAGTTCCTGAATGGCTTTGGAATGGGGAGATTGCAGTACAGCGGGTCTACCTCTTGGCATGCGGACCCAAGGTCATCAAACGTTATGGATTTGTCCTAAGAGCACCTGTGTCGATATTTTAACAGCCTTGGTCTGCCAAGCGCTGAAGTGCTCTGTGACAAATTGTGGCCTTGGTTGATCTTGGAGAAGGCTTTAAGGGTGCAATCCTAACCTGGAGTTAGGTCTACATAGTTAACGAACAAAGTTTGGCTGGCACAATGGACACCGTAAAGTATGTTTGGACCACTCTTGGAGTCAGAGATGTCAGATGTGTGCCATTCTCCCTGACTCTGAGAGTGATCCAAACGCACTTCATGGTAGCCCTAGTTCTGGCCAAAGTTTGCTGGCCTAAGAGTGCCAACCTAATTCCAGGTTAGGATTGTGCCCTAAGTGAGGTTTAAACTGGTTCTGCAGGAAACGTCGGAACTCCTTGCCACAGGAGGAAAACTTGGCAAGCTAAAAAACAGGTGGAGAAGCCCGACACTTTCCTCCTTCCTGTACTGTCAGTACATACCTGATATACATTCCAATGGCATAGGCAACCAGGAAGGCATTATCAAGAGCCCCAAAAAGTTCCTTATAGTTTGCCTGATCTGGAAGAAGAAACAGTTTGGGTTAAGCTCACAATCAGTGTCCTACCAAACATAAACCCTGAATCAACCAACATTTGAAAAATGAAAACGTCTAAGACTTTGAAATTTTATGTTTAAATTTGACAACTGCGGCAAAGATACTGTATGCACAAAATTTGAAAGTTCCGGAGGTACCTTCAATTGAAGATTGGTGGATAAAAATACTGGGCTTAATGCAAATGGATAAACTTAAAACTTTACTTAAAGAGAAGTCAGTAAAGTAGTTTATGAATAACTGGAAACCACTCATTGGCTTCCCGTGTGAGAAGGGAAATATTGCTGCAAAAAATTATGGACTTGATGAATAGGTGGATGATTTAGACCTAGAATATTTGGCTGGGGATTAAAATAAATGATAAGGAGATTTTAAAAAATAAGATGTATTAAAGAAAAGAATAAAAGTCTGGCTAAGAAGCACAATCTTTAATTTGGGTAATTATCAATATTTTGTAGAGGATGTAAAGAATTTAGATGTATTCACTCTTGCTTATTTTGAATTTAGTTTTTCTTTTTCTTTTTTATATAGTTTTTTGTTTTACATTATTTTTTTTATAACAGTGCCGAGTACGCTGGGAACTGAGCTGTAGTCGTTCCACTAATGAGGCTCACAATGACAGTGTAAACAAGCGCAGGAAAGATAAGTAGGGCAGTTAATCACATCAGAATCAATTCTTGGCCTCTCCGCCATGCCATTTTGGTTATTAAATATGACTTAATAGGGGATCACAGCCTCAGTCGGCGATTAAAGCTGTTCAACTGCCTGTGACTTCTAGGAAGGGTCACAGACCTCCATATGTAGGATTGGGACGTGGTGGCACTGCGGGTTAAACCGCTGAGCTGCTGACTGGAAGGTTGGCAGTTCGAGACCATGCAACCGAGTGAGATCCTGACTCCAGCTACAGCAACGCGAAGGACAGAGTGCAAAAGCTCACCGAAGGGCTTCCAGTCACACCACGTGGTGCTGTTGGAATTGTTGCGTGGACTTGAGGAGCAGTTGTGATGCAGTTCACTCTGCGGACAAAGCACAAGTCAAGGGATTCCTTGTGATCACTGAGAAACAGAACGTTAGCCTTCCTTCCTGGGCTCTCTGTAGGCTGAACAGAGACAGTCCCCAACCCAACCCAACCCAGGTCATGCCAAATCCCTACAAAGCATCTTGATTTAATATGCAGCCATTCTTCAAGCCATTCCTGATATGCAGCCACCCATGGAGGAATCGTGGAACATGGGAATGCAGTATTTATGCAAGACAAGACATGCAAGGCCAGAGCATCCTTTTGTTATTGCTTGTATGTTTTTTTTATCCCTGGAGGTCCCAAGGTGGCCAATAACGAAATATAAAAGCAGGGAAACAATTTAAACAATTTAAAAACCAATGAATATAATTAATCAGAGATAGCAAAATGGCAAAAAATAAATAAATAAATGCTCCCAGGTCACACCACCCCCAGGCCAGGTGAAACAAGTGTGTGTGTGTTGTTAAATGCTAGAAGAGAGGATACACCATGAACTTCCTAAGGCAGGGAGTTCCACACCTAGTGGGGGCTATCACAGAGAAGGCTCTGTCTTAGATGTCGGCCAATTACAGCGTACAGAGCAGAGGCTGAAGGAGGTAGTGAATTTCTGGGAGTCACCTGCTGCCTCCCTCTGCCTGGCTCCACTCTCCCTCCCACTGCCTGGATTGGAAGAGGGCGGGGGGAAAGTGGAGGAGAGTGGAAGCCTAGAGTGGCTGCAGGGCTAGCCCAACACTCTATCCTCCACGCTTCCTCTTCTGCTCCATTCTGCTTTTATGTTTCAGATCCAATCAGGAGGTCTAGCAACAGCAGAGGCGATTGATATGCTACCAGGCATGGGGTGGAGCAGCATTTATTGTGCTTGCTTTTACCCTGGTTGGTCTTGGGCTGGCACTGAACACAAGCGTGCCTGCCCCAAACAGAGCCGACCCAAAAGTCTCACATATGCTGTACAGTGCCTCTCCATCCCCCACAAGCCCAACAAGCGTCCTCTCCTCTCCCAGCACAGCTCTCAGTACCTTCACAATGCTGATGGGCTTTCGCGAGAGATGGTAGGTGGTGTAGCACAGGAACGTCAGCACAAGGATGAACGTCCGGTACCTGGAAGAGGGAGGCAAAGGTGAGGAAAAGCATGCATGCAACAAGTGGGAAACGGTGGAGCTAAGGAGGCGTTACCCTAAGGCTGCAATGACCCCGGATAACTGGGCAAAGTGGCACCTATCAAAGTGGTGCGATAAGAGGGCACCACTTTGATAGGTGCCTCTTTGCCCAGCTTGGCAAGGGGAGAGCAATATCAATTTGGCAAGGGGAGAGCAACTGCCCCTCTTCACCCCAGCTTGGTGTCATTTCCAGCAGCTGTTGCTCGTATCTCTGTATTTTTTTTTTTAAGATTGTGAGCCCTTCAAGAACATTTATTGGTTTATTTTACTACGTAAAGCACTTTGAGAACTATTCTTGTTGAAAAGCAGTGTATAAGTAGTCTCAGGGTGCAATCCCAACCTGGAGTTCGGCTGGCACAGTTAGGCCAGCAAAGTTTGGCCGGCACAAGGGACACCATAAAGCGTGTTTTGGCCACTCTTGGAGTCAGGGAGAATGGTGCACTAGATCTACGCAAGGATTCCAAAATGTAGAAAAATCCTATATCCAAAATGCTTCTGGTTCCAAGCACTTCGGATAAGGGATGCCCAACCTGTAATAATCATAATCCTATGCACATGTCACGTGGGTATAAGCCCCGCTGAATTTTAGGATGGCTGAAAGACAGCCAGCAAAGGTCTGTGACTCAACCCTTGGGTATCTGCCTCTACTGGGTGGCATTCAGAGAAAGTAAACAAGATCACACTTGCCTCTTCATTACATGAATGAATCAATCAAGATAGAGCTTTGATATCCCCTCAGCCACAATGCTTTTTCTTCAGTCATTCATCCAACCTAATGCATCCTTTGTCAAGTGAGTGCATTGGCCAACACCACATGGCCTACTCTGACCAGCATCAGCTCTCTAGGAACCTTTTCCCAACTCCCTTACCTAAAGTCTTAACTGATTGAACTTGACCTCATCAATATGCAAGCTAAAAAAATCTATAACCCAGCCATGGTTCCTCCTCCCTCCTGTTGCCAAATGCTGAGTTCTATACAGTTATATGGGACATGGTGGCACAGCGAGTTAATCCGCTGTTGCTGGGCTTTCGACCGCAAGGTTGGGAGTTCAAGACTGCGCGATGGAGTGAGCTCCCGTTGCTTGTCCCAGCTCCTGCCAACCTAGCAGTTCGAAAGCACCTAAAATGCAAGTAGATAAATAGGGACCACTTCGGTGGGAAGGGAACGGCGTTCCGTGCACTACGGCGTATAGTCATGCCGGCCACATGACCACGGAAGCTTGTCCTCAGACAAAAACACCGGCTCTTCAGGCTTTGAAACGGAGATGAGCACTGCCCCCTACAGACGGTCACGACTAGACCATTCGGTCGTGGGGAAACCTTTACCTTTATACAGTGATATTCCTGCATTACATGGTGAACTAGCCATCTAGCCCATGGGTCAAGAAAGCAACATCCCCTGAGCTGGACTGAACAACCTGCTCTGAGCAGGCACAAGGACCCTGCTTATATCCATCGCCTGACAAGGCTGATTTCACCAGCTGGTTCCCACCCTTTGCAACAATGGCTCTGCGGTGATTGGTTGGGTGTGTTTCTCCTCCAGAGTGCTGTGACCAGCCTACTTGGGGATTTTCTCTCTGCTTCCCGGATGTACGAATCTGGGGCACCTGGTATCAACCACCCTCTTGCAACTCTCCCAGTTTGCCTCTCATTTCCTGGCAGAGAGACGAGCGATGTTTTCCAAAGTGCTCCTTGGCATCTGGCCTGTTGGCAGGCAGCAGTGGTGGTTCTACAGAACCCTCAGTAAAAGCTCTCCAAGACTTTCCCAGGAATCCCATAACCAGTGGTGGATGAAGCTGGTGGCCAGGGGCAGGCAGCTCCGGTACCAGGCTGTGTGTGTGTGTGTGGGGGGGTATTCAAGATGGCGGTAGAAGAGGGATGACCTTGGCTGCAGCTGTGATTTGGCTAGCACTGGCTGCAGCTGCTCACAACAGAAGCATGTTTATTGGTATGATGAGTTAGTGTGTGTGTGTGTGTGTGTGTGTGTACACATCAGTAGTATACATCCTACTATATATACATACTAAAGAGAGAGAGAGATACACGCAGAGGCATTTGGGGGTGCTGCTGTGGGGAGAGGTGAGTGCGGCAGATGGGACACAATGGCGCATAAAACCCATGCACTTCCCTCCCGCCTACCTTGTGCTTGGATTGATCAGAGGCATGGTGATAGATCTTAGTGTAGCACATAGATCAGTGTACAGGAATGCCCAGAGTGAGGCGGCAATCCTATATGCACTTTCCTGGGAGCAAGTCCCATTGAACACAATGGGACTTTCTTCTGAGTAGACATAACATGCATAGGATTGACACGCAGAAGATTTAGACGAGAGGGTTAATGCCTCTGTTTGCCTGAAGATAAGAGCTGAAGATCTGAAGGTCGCCAGTTCGGGACAGCCGGAAGTCTCTGTGAGCGGCAGACCTTGTTAATTGTGACTGATTAACAGCTGAGCTTCGGCTGCCTTGTGTGAGGGGGAGTTGTGCCGAAGTTCAGCTACTTCTCTGGTGGGAGCAGGGAAGCCGCTTATCAGCCAGCAAGAAGACAAAACGGGTGGCCAGAAAGAAGGACTAAATCCAGAAAGATCCATCTGTTTGTGTGTAGTTCTTGGAAGATAGAACATTTCTGTATAAATTGTAAAAACCTTCGGGTTTCTGAATAAAGTCTGCCCATGTAAACCGCCTTGAGTTATAGTCATTAGAGAAATCTGGTGACCTAAGAAAGGCGGTATATAAATCCAAGTATTATTATTATTATTATTATTATTATTATTATTATTATTATTATTATTGTGCTCCCAGTCCCTGCTATCCCCTGGATGAACAGCAACTGATTTAGCAGGTGGCAGCTTTGCATGAAGAATGTTTGCCTTAAGCATAAAGCAAGGCACATGGTCATGAAATGCCATTGGTTCCTCTTTGCTCAGGGAAATTCTGGCAGTTGTCTGCTGGAGGGGACATCAGCATATTTCCATCTGCACATAAAGTGAGCCGCATGGACAGTGAGCCATATGGAGAGCAAGCATCTTTTCCGAATCACATGGGAGGCATGGCGGAAACTCAACAGCATGAGCCGCACTCCATTCGGCCTCACTCGTTCCATCCTTCTAGGAAACAAGGAGCTCATCGTCTCACAAGACCAAGTGTTGCAATGTGAAGCTCGATAACAGGAAGGCAGCAAATGAAGGTCAGGGTCAGGCAAGCTGTCCAGGTAGCCTCCCAAAGCCATGAGCACAGAGTGTGCAGAGAAGCGTTTTGTCCCGGCTTCGCCAGATGCGTTCAAGGGAGATTTTGGAGTGGGCTCAGCCAAAATCAGTGCGGTTCGCAGCTCAGAACTCTCCAATTCTGATTAGAGCAGTGATGGGGTTGGGTAACTCTTTAATCAACTATTTTTCTAATCTAAATCCCCCCACTAATACTACTACAGGCATGCCCCCAGTATCCACTGATTTGTTATCCAGTTTCAGTTATCCACGTATTCCATGGATACTGGGATGCCTATTAAAAAAATAGGGGAACATGAAACATATCTCTTTTGTTGTTGTTGTTCAGTCACTAAGTCGTGTCCGACTCTTCGCGACCTCCTGGACCACAGCACGCCAGGCCTCCCTGTCCTCCACTAGCTTCCTGAGTTCGCCCAATTTCATGTTCATTGCTTCAGTGACACTCTCTAACCATCGCATCCTCTGCTGCCCCCTTCTCCTTTCATCTTTCCCAGCATGAGGGTCTTTTCTCAAGAGTCCTCTCTTCTCATGAGGTGGCCAAAGTACTTGAGCTTCAGCTTCAGGATTTGTCCTTCCAGGGAGCAATCAGGCTGGACTTCCTGCAGGATTGACCGATTGGATCTCCTTGCAGTCCTTGCAGTCTCTTTTTTTACCTTTTACCTTTTTTTAACCTAAAGATGTTCCCCTATCTTTAAAAAGGTGTCCCCAAGGTCCACAGTTTTTCCCATTTGAAATTTGCTGCTCTAGGCCCTACATAAATGTTGGGAAGTGGTTCCAAAATATGAGCCACCTCTAATTCAGACAAGTGTTTCATGTGCCAAACCACCTGGCTCTATTCAGATACAGACACTAAACTGGGCTGGAGAATGGCATCAGCCATCAGTGGACACAGAGCCATAAATCTGCTGAGTCAAGTTCCATTTTCTCCGGAAATAACTGAACAGCTTCTATTTTTCAAGCAGTTTCACTTCTGCTTTACAACTAAACTGTGGGTGTACAAGAGACAGAGCAGAAAAGTCCGAGAGCTAGAGAGAGGAGGGCAAGTGTAAAAGAGGCATGCCGAGGAAAAAAAAAAAGGTCTGTGGTCAATTTGATGCTCCAGTGGCACATGTATGTTTATGTGCGTCTTTGTGTGCCTGCATGTCCATGTTGGGAGGGGGGGGGTGTACTAAGATTCATGACACTCTGCTAAATAACTGTGACTAAATTAGAATGAATGTGCCATGCTCAACATGGAAATGGGGCTCAGCCCCCCCCCCCATTTTGGGGACATCATCATTACCGCTGAAATAGCCAATGTGTTCTTAGATTTCTGACATTCCATAGCAGTCTGCATGTGAGGCAGGATTGTGGCAGTAGGGTGTAGTGGCTAGTGCGTTGGACTTGGAAGCCATGAGCTCAAATCCATACTCAGTTACAATGCTTACTGGCTGGCTTAGGCCAGTTCCTATCTCTTAGCCCTAACCTCCCTTGCAGGGTTGTTGGAAGGAAGGGAAGGAGCCTTGCATCCCACCCTGAGCCCACTAGCTGGCCACTTTAGAGCTGGGCTTTACCACTTTACTGATGGGTTTCACCTCAGCCCAAAGCCTTCCCCTGTGATCTGAAAGAGTTGGCAGACTTGTGACATCACCACTATCCCCGCCTGTGACATCATTAAGTCCCAGTTTTATGACACCATCAAATCAAAAATCTCAGGTATTTGGGATGCATTTCACCCAGCGACCTGATACAGAAGTCCTCCTTTGAATTGGGTCGCCCGCTGCAGTATCAGGGTGTAGGAGGATGAACGGGCCATTTCGGAGTCATCATCTCTGCACCTAACGAGTGGTGAAGTTCCCTAACTGGGTCAATTGAGACACGTTGGGTGTGCCTGTCATATAGAGCCACAGCCCAGGGTGAGAGGGCTTTCACTGGGACAACCTGATCTCTTCAATTGATCATCAGGAAATGGGGCTGAATAGGCCCAGCTAGGAAGACAAAGCACCCTCCATGAGAAGCTGGGACCCTTGGCCTGAAGTGAGCTAGGAGCCAAATGAGCCACAAGCTCTAGAATACAGGTTACCTATGGAGAAGGTCCTACCAACAGCAGTGAGCACAGCAGGGATATGTTGAGATTCATCAGACTTTCCCTTCCTACCTGAGCCCTTCCCAAGGGCTTGGAACAATACGCATTAAAAATAAAGCCAGAGCACACGGATTAAAATCACTGCACCCCTGCAAGAGCTGGGTGAGGTTTTCTGAAGACATCTGGCAGGACATCTGCGCTGGACTGGCTTTTCCTTGCTAGCTAGCCACGAAAATCTGCCACCTCCCCCAATTGTTTTTTCACAGGCGAAGGAAATTAAAGCTTATTTACAACCTTCACACAAACAAAATAACTGCACAGCCCTCCCACTTTCCAGTGTCCCATCTTCCCATGTTTTCAATGATGGCTGCCCTAGGTGCTACACGACGCACCTGAAACTGGCTTGCAACCCACAGTTTGAGAAACACTGCGATAGATTATTGATGCATTGCATGAAAGCTTTTTAAAAAAATAAAAATAAAATCTTCCTATCTTTGTCACTGGGTGATCTCTGGTCCTGGTACTGGGAGAGAAAGAGAAAAATGTTTTTGTTGCCGCACAATGCAAAGTTTCACAAGCTTCGACCAGGTCTGGCCCTTAGGGCACAATCCTAACCTGGAGTTAGGCTCACACAGTTGGGCCAGCAAAGTTTGGCTGACACAAGGGCCACCATAAAGCACGTTTGGAGCACTCTTTGGAAGGATGGCACACATTTGTGTGCTGGCGCCTCTGAGAGTGGTCCATAAATACTTTACTTGGCCCTTGTGCTGGCCAAACTTTGCTGGCCTAACTCCATGTTAGGATTGCGTTCTAAGGCAATTTGCATTGTGTGGCAACACAAACATTTTTCTCCTTCTCTCACAACCACAAATGCTCCCCAAATTTCTTAGCACCAGGACCCACTTTTTAAAAAAATGATAATTGGAACCTTCCATAGACTGATGAGAATTCTAAAAAAAGTTCACTTTGCCAACTGCTAAAGCTTCTGTTTGTATTTTTTTTTTTTAGTATGGTGAAAAAGGGAGACCACCTCCTGGAGCATTTGTTGAGTTTCACCTTTGTTGGATCAAGACCATTCAGTGGGACCATGCAGTGGGACTGGAGGTGCAATCCATGGGGGGGGGGATGTTGCACCGATGCTACGTGATGTTGCTGATGCTATGTTGTGTCGACACCCCACATCGGTGCTAGAGTTTTTGGGCTGACACTACCAATAGCATCAACCCACAAGCGCTGGTGCTAAGCTGCCATTATGCCAGCCAAACTCACCATTCCAGCACATGTTCGGATTGCGTGCTGAGACCCGGTTGCCTACTCGTGAACAAACACACACGTGTGGCTCAGTGTCACTTTCCATTGGGTTCAGACCCTTTTCCTTGTTAGGTATCAGCCTGTCAGTTTCACGAACAAGCAAAAATTGCGACTCCCTGGTGGGTCCCAATCCACAGTTCAGAAACCACTGCTCCTAAAGAGGAAGCCACAAACTTCATAGCCTCTCCAGACTCCTAGCCATGGAGTTGTCCTCTGCGGCACCTTTAGAAGCGAAACCAATTCAGTCCCATTCAAGGAACTGAACGGACCATCAGCTATTTCCTCCTAACCACCAGAAACTTCTAAAGCCCTCTCGCTAAGCCAACGTCTTAACATTGTACATTACTTGCCTATGACGTGTTAACATGAAAAATAAGAGCCCTTATTCTTCCATTCCAAACTTTTAACTCGTTCCTAATGAATAACTAAGAGTGCAATCCTAAATTGGAGTTAGGCCGGGACAGTTCGGCCTGCAAAGTTTGGCCAGTACAAGGGCCACTGTAAAGTATGTCTGGACCACTCTCGGAGTCAAGAGAGGCCAGCACACAGACGTGCACCATCCTCCCTGAGTCCAAAAATGACTCAAAATCCGAGAGTCGTCCAAACATACTTTACGGTGGCCTGGTGGGAAATGTTTCTTCTGTCTTGAGAGCACACAATCCCTGGATGGAAGCATTTAGATAATTAAGGGTGCAATCCTAACTTGGAGTTAGGCCAGCACAGTTAGGCCAGCAAAATTTGGCCGACACAAGGGACACCGCAAAGTATGTTTGGACCACTCTTGGAGTCAGAGAGGACAGCACACAGATGTGCGCCACACTCCCTGACTCTGAGAATGGTCCAAATGAGCTTTACGGTGGCCCTTGTGTCAGCCAAACTTTGTTGGCCTAACTGTGACGGCCTAACTCCAGGTTAGGATTGCACCTTCAGTGCAACAGTTCAGCCTTGGTTGGTGTCACTTTTAGGAGCAGGAACCGCAGTAAATGCTTCCCGTTGGAGGCAGTATCACTATGGTGGTTTGGAATCATTACACTCAGATTAGGTATCTACCCAAAGGGAGTGTGATATCCTTTTCTGATAAGGTTAAGAAAGTCAACCTAGATAAGCCCTTCGCCCCTTCAGTCCAGGACACTCCATCTAGAATGCATTTTCCTGGTGACGCACATAGACACAGACACAGACACACACAGACACAAACAAGAGCACACAAAGCCGTTTACACTGCAAGGCAAGCACAAAGGCGCACATCACACTCTAAAAAGAAACACCAAGGGGCAGTGGCAGAGCTAAGGGAGCGAAGGTGGCCCCGAGCAAGAAGCTTTAGGGGTACAACAAGCTGAGCTTGACACTAGTGGCCAAAATGGTGAAAACCTTGATGAGTACGAACAACAGCATCATGTTCTATATCCTTGGAAAGGTAATTTCATGCAGAATGCAATGCAAGAAACTGTGTTGGAATACCTGTATTCTATCCAAGGCTATGGCCAATTAACCAGAAAACATACATAAAGCATAAACAAATCTGATACATAAATTTGATCTTGGTGTGGAAGGTGGGGTGGGGGGCTACAGTGATCCTGTTGCCACTCTCTTGCACCCAGTACTCTGAAGTAGCCTATTACTAATGTAAGGAGGTTACAACCCATCATTGCCTGTAGCCCACGATGGACTTTTCTTCCAGAAACCCGTCCAATCCCCTCTTACAGGCATCCAGACCAGATGCCATCACCACCTCCTGTGGCAAAGAGTTCCACAGATTAACTACCCCTGGGTAAAAAAGTACTTCCTTTTGTCTGTTCTAACTCTCCCAACCCTCAGTTTTAGCAGATGCCTCCTGGTTCTGGTGTTTTGAGAGAGGGAAAAGAACATCCCTCTATCGACTCTATCCCTTCCGTGCATTATTTTGTATGTCGGTCCCTGGCTGGCTGGCCTGGCCCCCAGTCCTGATCTCCGGATTCCCCGTCCAGACCCTCCCCTAAAGCAGCCAGTCACCAAAACAAAGAGCAGACGCCAAGACAGCCTTCTCCCCTGGCCTCGGAGTGCGGAGCCAAGCGGGGAACCGAGAGGGCCGGCGGGATGCGCCCTGGGCGCGCCTGCATCGCCGCGGAGCCCCCTGCGGTGGCGGGCGACCCCCTCCCCGCACCCTCCGGAGGCTCGCTCTCCTGTCCGCCTTACCAGCTGTCCCTGGAGAAAGAGCGGAGGAAGCGGACTCCAGGCGCAGGGATGGATCTCATGGTGCCCGCCCTTGGCAGGAGCGCACAGCCCGGCGACGGAGGCGAAGCAAGACCCGGAGGAGGAGGCGGAGGAGGAGGCGGCTGGCCTGCGAGGAAAGCGGGCGCGATCGCGTCTCGCCGAGGAGGAGAAGGGGGGCGATCTGGCCGGGTGCTGCTTCGCTCCGGGGAAGGTGGTGTCGGGGGCCGGCGCTGCTCCGAGCTGGGCACCCGCTGGCATTTAAATGCCCCGCTGGAGCCCGGCTGCTGGGCACATGCCGGTGATTCAGGCCGCCCCCCCCGCCCGCCCCAAGGCAGGGCCGAGCCGAGAGGGGGAAGTGCCGGCCGGGCCGCGGCCGCCCCACCCAGCCGCGCTGGCCGGGCTGGAGGAGTCACATGCTGCGCGAAACCGGCTGCCAGAGAGCCCGTGCGGGGCAGGCGGTCTCTCTGGGGCTGGCCGGGCGCCCTCGCAGGGAGGCGCCTTCTAGTAGGCCGTGGAGGGTGGCTATGTGTCCCGATCCCGCGTCGGCGGTCGTCAGAAGCCGCTTGATCACGCCTGTCAACTCAGTACCAGGGTTGGCCACCGCTGTCCCCCCATTCTGGATTCTCGGCGCGGGTCACAGCTACAAAACTCAAGCGATCACGGCGATATGATTTTTTTCCCCCATGATGGATCCCGAAGGTCGAGCGATAACCATGGCATCATGTGACTCGCTTCCCCCAATGGTGGCGGTGGCAGTGTGGGTGGTCTTGGGGAAACAGTTCCCCTGTTCAGCTGCTGCTGTTTTATCCTCAGTGCAAAACAGAGCCCCTGCAAGTCCAGCATTAGGGGTCAGCATCCCTGGTCAATGGCCAAGGATCCTACACCTTCAGATGGGCCCAGTGCCTGCACATGAAACTACCTCTGTGCCCATTGCCTTTGGGTGGTGGTACTGGTGAAATGAGTTTCCCAGGGCCACCTGAATAGGAGGGGGGGTTCTAGGAAGGGCAGTTTACCAAGGGCCCCATAAAATCTGGAACCATTAAAGACCAGCGGATTGATTGGGGCAGAAGTTCTCCGAGGACGTCGACACCACTCTCATCAGCTGCAGGACGTGCTATCCTCAGCTGGCGGGTTATCTCAAGAGCTCCCTGCAAGATGAACTTGTCAACAGTGGGGCTGAAAGGCCAACAAGGTGCCAGAAGTACAACCTGTGCCTTTTTTTTTTTTTGCAAAGCTTCAATGTTTGCAAGATAAGTCGGAAGATAATCACAGTCTCCCTCAAAAGATAATCACACCCATTGCCTCTGTTGTGAATGGTCATTCTCTCTTATGCACAGTGACCGCCAGGGATAGAAAAGTCACAGGCTGGGTGACTCCTATCACCTGTCCGGCTTTTTGGTGTCCCAATCCTATCCAACTTTCCAACACTGATGCAAATGCAGTGCAACCCTGCAGTAGGGAAGCAAAAGTTCCCTTACATTGATGAGGTCTCCTTGCGGTGAAGGAGAAACACCCCCTTCACCGCAAGATGCAGTGCATGCCGTGTTGGCATGGTAGCATCAGCTCTGGAACACTGGGAAGGATTGGGCCCTAAGGATCCCAACTGGATTAGACCAAAGGGTGCCCATCTAGTCCACCATCCTGTTTTCTACAGTGGTCCTCCAGGTATCTCTGGGAAACCCACGAGCAGCAGAAGAACACACACACACACACACACACACACACACACACACACACACACACACA
>JAJKFI010000062.1:5531249-5602456 GCA_029204185.1 Lerista edwardsae
ACACACACACACACACACACACACACACACACACACACACCTCCAAGTAGCCAAAGGTGAGCCTAATGCCCACAGTTTACTTGCCTTTCCAAAAAGCTTTTGATAAGGATACTCATAAAAGATGATTAAGTGAGTTAAGTAACTGCAGGGCGAAGGGCAGAGTTCCCTTGCAGAACAAATGGTTCTTAAGCAATAGGAGCCGAAAGGTTGTAGCCCCACAAGAGTCTGGTGTCTTGCGCACGCCTGATCTGACACGGAGACGCCTTGTGTCTCCAGCCTGTGCTCTCCATGTGACTTTGCGACAGGGGGACACAAGGGGGACACAAGGGGGGGAGTCACATCAGAAAACAGTCCCCTGTTGTGTGTACTTGGAAGACATAAGGAAATATCATGCAGCAATATGAGAATCACCATCCAAGCGGGTAAAGGGCATCATGATGGAATAATGCTTACAACAAACCTGTGATCTCAATCAGTGACATAGCCAAGGGATCTGGCACCCAGGGACCCAAAACTTTTAACTCCCCCCCCCCGGCGTAGCTAATAAAAGTGTAGCCCAGTGCAGAAGTGATGTCACAACAGGAAGTGACCACAGATGCAGGCCATATGTTGTCTTGTGTGCTCCCTGAGGCATCTGGTGGGCCACTGTAAGATACAGAAAGCTGGACTAGCTGGGCCTTTGGCCTGATCCAACAGGGCTGTTCCTATGTTCTTAACCCAGATTGGGTTGTAAATTATTATTTACCTCAGAATTGTACCTCAGAAATTTACCTCAGAATGCCAGGTGCAAGGGAGTGGCAATAGGATGCAGGCATCTTGTTGTCTTTTGTGCTCTTTAAGGCATCTGGTGGGCTACTGTGAGATACAGGAAGCTGGACTAGCTGGACCTTTGGCCTGATCCAGTGGGGCTGTTCCAATGTGGACATGTCTGAAGAGGAGCACCTGGTTCTGATGACTGTCAAAGAGAAATGCTGTGGAGAATCTTGACTGGCCACCAGTGAGTTTACCTCAGAATTTACCTCAGAATGCCAGATGCAGGGGAGTGGCAACAGAATGCAGGCAGCCTGTTGTCTTGTGTGCTCCCTGAGGCATCTGGTGGGCCACTGTGAGATATAGGAAACTGGACTAGATGGACCTTTGGCCTGATCCAGCTGAGCTCTTCTTATGTTCCTGCCTATTCTTGTTTTAAAGAGTTGGCACTCTTACATTTAGCAAGAGGTAACTGCTAAATGTTACCTCATTTGTGATCCTCAACCCATCACATTATCCCTCCCAATAGATGATGCTGGTGTCTCCCTCGCTCTCCTATTTAGATTGTGAGTCACCTTCTCGGTCTCTTTGCTCTGCCAACTACTTGTGCCGGCCAAACTTTGCTGGCCTAACTCTAGCAAAGGCCAGGATTGTGCCCTAAGTCTGCTGTTTAAAGGTTTTCTTATTGGTGCTAAAAAAAAATAAAAAATTTTTTTGCCAGGATGGTGCACAGGGGAGATGTGTTAATCCCAAAACTCTCATTAAAATTATCTCAATTATGCTATCATATTAAAACATTCTGGTAATTTGAATTGCCAGCAATGAAGATATGCATGGAGTCCCTCTCCCCGCAATTTGATGGAATGCCATTAAGCCAAGGAGACTCTTTAAATTTCCAAGCTTGCTTACAGTAGTCACCTGGAGATTGATGCTGGTTCCTGAAGCACAGGCACCCTTTGAGTACAACCATCCCAATATCATAGCATGACCATTCTAGATCAGAGGACCAGCGGTGTAAGAAAAGGGTGGCTGGAGGAAGGCCTCTGTCCCCGGTGGTCAGGCTGCAGGGTGGTGCCTGAGAGGCTGCCCCAAGATGTTTGAACCTTTTTCAAGAAGAAAACTTATTCCTTTTAAAGTTGTTTTTCAGTTGTTTATTGGTATGATTATATATGTGGTTTATTGGACAGGATTTTGTGAAGCTGTCTTTGTTATACAGGGTGTCCACAAAGTCTCTTTACAATGTCAAGAAATCACAAAAAATGCAAATGATGAGATATGTTAATGATATCACGCCCCTAGATCTCTTTCTGTGGGGCTGCATTAAAGACATCGTGTACAGAACCTGAAGCAAAGGATCACTGATGCCGTTGCCACCATTGATGAGGCTATGCTACAGCGAACATGGCAGGAAATAGCTTATCGCCTGGATGTGCTGCATGCAACCAATGGTGCACATATAGAGGTTTATTAATTGATGCAAAATAAACTTCAATATATACTCCTAATATGGTGGTAGTAGTAGTAGTAATAATAATAATAATAATAGTAATAATAATAGTAGTAGTAGTAGTAGTAGTAGTAGTAGTAGTAGTAATAATAATAATAATAATAATAATAATAATAATAATAATACATGTATTTATATACCGCCTTTCTTAAGATCACTAGATTTCTCTAATGACTGTAACTCAAGGCGGTTTACATAGGCAGACTTTTATTCACAAACCCGAAGGTTTTTACAATTTACAGAAATGTTCTATCTTTCAAGAACTACACACATACAGATCTTTCTTTCTGGATTTAGCCTTCTTTCTTAGCCACCCGTCTGTCTTCTGCTGGCTGATAAGAGGCTTCCCTGCTCCCACCAGAGACGCAGCTGACCACAGCACACTCCTCCTCCCACGAGGCAGCTGGAACTTAGCTTTTAATCAGCTGTAGTTTGCAAGGTCTGTTGCTCTCAGAGACTTCCGGTAATCTCGAGCTCACGACCTTCAGATCTTCAGCTGTTATCTTCGGGCAAACGGAGGCATTAACCCTCTCGGCTAAATCTTCATGTATGGTATACTTTCCATACATGTATCTCTTCATTTGTTTTTGTAATACAAGTTTGAAATTGTAAAGAGACTTTGTGGACACCCTGTATATAATTCTCTTTGTTATATATAACATCTGTTTACGCACATATGCACATTACGTGCGCGCCTTTTGTGAGGGTACCTGGACTAGATGCTTTTAAAGGGAGGTTGTACAGGTTGATGGAGGAAAAGTCCATCACATGCTACATGACTACAGACAACCTCTGGGTTTTAGAGAGAGTCTCTCTCCAGTCATCTCCCTGGCTCCTTAGCTGCCCAGAGGCCAGGTCTGCAGACTTCCACCCCCCTCCCAGACTGAAAGGGCCAAGCTGGGACAACCCAATTATAACAAGGGCTGGATAAAGAACTTCTGAAGGCCACATCCGGCCCACAGGTAGGATTTGAAAGCCCTGAGTTTGGTCTTCTATGGCCTTCATAGCACAAATTCTTTATCCAGCCCTTGTTATAACTAGGTTGTCCCAGCATACCCTTTCAGTCTGGGAGGGTGGTGGTGGTGGAAGTCTCTCCTCAGCTGAATTTGGGTGAATCTGTCTGCCAAGGATCATAACAGGCCCAATTTGGAACGAGAGGGTTGTAAAACCTCTCCATATAATTTACAACCCACCAGATAAAAAAAGTAACTTTCCATCCCATGTCTCAGTCTGACAACACACACACACACACACACACACAAGTGCACACACTCACACAACTCCTTTGTTGTCCAATACCTCTGAGACTGAACTCAACTGCTGCCATAAAAAGCACTGCACAATACTCATCGAGAAATCAAAAATGCCGTTCTAACAGCTCTGGCTGCGATTTGGTTAAGCATCGTTCTCCCTGTTATTTTGGATATCCAGTGGAAATTCCACACACATGAGCCCTTGAAAAAATGCCATGGGCCTTCTATTGCCTTCCACACACTTTTCGGCACCTGTGTCAGATCACGTGTTTTAATACACTCAGAAGAAAATGCAGCCAAAAATGCTGTTTTATGAGGCCGTTCCTTTTCGTATATTTTATGTATCTGTATTGTGCCGGTGAAACGTGCAGGAGCGCAACCAAATATGTAAAACAATTCCACACACACGAGCCCTTGAAAAAATGCCATGGGCCTTCTATTGCCTTCCACACACTTCTCGGCACCTGTGTCAGATCACGTGTTTTAATACACTCAGAAGAAAATGCAGCCAAAAATGCCGTTTTATGAGGCCGTTCCTTTTTGTATATTTTATATGTCTGTAATGTGCCGGTGAAATGTGAAGGAGTGCATCCAACTGAGTAAAACAAGGCGAGAGAAATTCTTGTGTACACAACAGGGGAAAAAAACCATCACCTGTCCTGCTTAGCACGATGGCTTATACGGTGGATCTTCTGTATCTTTTGTTCAGACCGGCACACCTTGGGGGCACTGGATGGCGGCATGGCCCCTGCAGGCATGCTGCCTGGGGATACTTGTTCCCCCTGACCCTCCCCAGGTATGCCAGTGCCCTAACCCTAACCCTGCTAAATGGGTAAAAATAGAACCTTTTGAGCTGTGGCTCTTCTCCCAGAGACAAACCCCTGCGGATGGATACTGAGGTCCCACCTGTACATAGTTTTAGATTATGATCTTATGGCCAAGATCGGCACCCATCACACACAGCAGCTTACCCTTTCCTGGGTGGTTTTTGTTAAAGGACACCGCCTGCTGGTGACTTTGTGAACAAAGCACACAATTTGTCATGGAAGATACACATATACAACCCCCCCGTTATTTGTCACAATGGTCCTCAAGTATCTTAATTTTGGTGACCATCAACATGGAACAATGTGACAGAAGGGCTTTTTAAGGATGAAATTGTATCATTGCGGCATGCCAGATTCATTTCGAATGGGTGATTTTGGGAAACTTGTTACATAAACGCGTTTGCCATTATTTTTTCTTCTCTTTAAAATATTAGCTGGGATTTCAGCTTGCACTAAAGTCCATTTCTTTGTTATCGGGGCAAGGGGGTGGGGGTTGTAGCTGCTGCAGAAAAACAAGTGAAACCCACACATGAACGATCCGGTACTATAACCCCTACGCAAGAAAGATCATCACCGTGTGCCTTAAGCACTTTATTAGAGGCTTGTTGCGTCCATTGACGCAAATCACTTGTGAGTTATCGGATAATAAATGGCACCACACGAGCCTATTAAAGAGATAAATGATTTCTTGGTTAGCACCAGGCAGGAAACCTGAGAAGGGTGACAGAAAATCAAGCCCAAGAAACTTGCGTCTTGATTAAACAGAAATCTATACTTACCTCTGGACTCCAGGATGGGTGCCTCAAAATATTTCCTTTGGGTGCAATTACTTGAAGGAGAAAAACATTTTCTTCTTGCTTTTTGCAAAGAAAAATTTGCTTTATTTGAACTTGGAACTGGCTGTAGTGTGCCTACGACAAAGGCATTTGATCTGAGCTAGAGCAGACACATGAGTTGTCCAGTGGCATGTGTGCTTATTTTTCTCCAATTGAAACCATCACCTCTCTTATCCCAGTGGAAAAACTCAAAACCACAGAACCAACAAATGACAATCAAGATCATTTGACCTGGCTGAATACTGTTGTCTCAGCTCTCTTGTCTAGTGGTATGTACTGTACCATTAGAAATACTAGCTGCTAGGATAAATTTGTAATCCATGGGGTTTTCCATGTAATACCCAACTGAATGCAGATTTCCAGAGAACAGCAAGGAGAGATAGGAAGGCCTTCCTCAATGAGCAATGCAAAGAAATAGAGGAAAGCAATAGAATGGGAAAGACTAGAGATCTTTTCAAGAAAATTGGAGATGTCAAAGGACAATTCCGTGCAAAGGTAGGCACAATAAAGGACAAGAATGGCAAGGTCCTAACAGAAGCAGATGAGATTAAGAAGAGGTGGCAAGAATACACAGAGGAACTATATAAGGCCAATCTAAATGTTCCTGATACCCACAATGGTACAGTCACTGAGCTCGAACCTGACATCCTGGAGTGTGAAGTCAAGTGGGCTTTAGAAAGCATCACTAACGACAAAGCTAGTGGAGCTGACAGCATTCCAGTGGAATTACTCAAAATCTTAAAAGATGATGTTGTCAAAGTGCTGCACTCCATATGCCAGCAAATTTGGAAAACCCAACAGTGGCCACAAGACTGGAAAAGATCAGTTTACATTCCAATCCCAAAGAAGGGCAATGCCAAAGAGTGCTCGAACTACCGCACCATTGCACTCATTTCACATGCTAGCAAGGTGATGCTCAAAATCCTACAAGCTAGGCTTCAGCAGTATGTGAATCGAGAACTACCAGATATACAAGCTGGTTTCCGAAGAGGCAGAGGAACTAGAGATCAAATTGCCAACATTCGCTGGATCATGGAAAAAGCAAGAGAGTTCCAGAAAAACATCTACCTCTGCTTCATTGACTATGCTAAAGCCTTTGTGTGGATCACAACAAACTGTGGAAAGTTCTTGAAGAGATGGGAGTACCAGACCACCTGATCTGCCTTCTGAGAAACCTGTATGCGGGTCAGGAAGCTACAGTTAGAACTGGACATGGAAAAACCGACTGCTTTCAAATTGGGAAAGGACTATGACAAGGCTGTATACTCTGCTTATTTAACTTATATGCAGAGTACATCATGAGGAAGGCTGGGCTGGATGATTCACAAGCTGGAATCAAGATTGCTGGGAGAAATATCAACAACCTCAGATATGCCGATGATACCACTCTAATGGCAGGAAGTGAGGAAGACCTAATGAGGGTGAAAGAGGAAAGTGCCAAAATTGGCTTGAAGCTCAACATTAAAAAAACTAAGATCATGGCCACCACTCCCATCACTTCCTGGCAAATAGAAGGGGAAGAAATGGAAGCAGTGACAGAGTTTATTTTCCTGGGCTCCAAGATCACCGCAGATGGTGACTGCAGCCATGAAATTAAAAGACGTTTACTTCTTGGGAGAAAAGCTATGGCAAACCTAGACAACTTAATCAAAAGCCAAGACATCACCCTGCCAACAAAGGTTCGCATAGTCAAAGCGATGGTTTTCCCAGTAGCAATGTATGGCTGTGGGAGCTGGACCATAAGAAAGGCAGAGCGCCGAAGAAAGATGCTTTCGAATTATGGTGTTGGAGAAGACTCTTGAAGGACAAATTCTGAAGCTGAAGCTCAAGTACTTTGGCCACCTCATGAGAAGAGAGGACTCTTTAGAAAAGACCCTCATGCTGGGAAAGATTGAAGGCAAAAGGAGAAGGGGGCGGCAGAGGATAAGATGGTTAGATAGTGTCACCGAAGCAATGAACATGCAATTGGGTGAACTCAGGAAGCTAGTGGAAGACAGGGAGGCCTGGCGTGCTGCGGTCCATGGGGTCGCGAAGAGTCGGACACGACTTAGCGACTGAACAACAAGGATAAATTTATTTCCCACTTTCCAGTCCATGGGCACCTACAGGAATTTTGCAAGGCTGGTCCACCAATGGGTGAAGAGAGCCCTCCCACTTTGGGCTGCTATTGGCCCAGTGCCGGTATATAATTTGGTGCTGAGCCCAATCGGGCCCCACATCAGTTTTGTATTAAATATTGCATTACTCTTGCAGTTTCCCATTTTTATTATCCTTCACCTTAACCAATCTGCTTCTGCGTATGTTACGGATGATGGTTCATTACAGTGCACAGGGCCCTGTAGTCAACAAGACACGTCCAAAATGTTATTTTGTTGTATCCAGACTTTCAAATCTAACCTTGTTTGGCAGCTGTGGGTTCTACATTACAGGAACCCTGGACTAGTATATGAGGATGGAGGTATATATGGAAAGCTCATGATATAGAGCGTGAGATTTATTACCTGAAAGTGTGTTTGCCAAGAAATTGACCTCTCCTCAGCTTACCCAAGATAGCCTATCTGGGTGGGGCCTAGATCCGTTTATTTTTTCCTCATCTGTATAGACGGTCACCTGACTTGCGTGCAATGGTAGTGTTAGACCTTAATCTGCTAATGGGAATTTGGCGTGTTTATGCAACGCATAAAAGTGTCCACGTGAAGGAGGGTCCATTTTAACACTGTTTTCTCAGAACCCTACAGGTCATCTGGACATAACATACATTCATGACCTGAAATCATCTTGAATTTTAAGGTATGCAAGTATCTTTCTCAACTTGGGACCTTAAGGGTGTGTGCTTCACGACACAGGTCCTGCAATGTAGCAAGTAAAGTGCCCTGCTCTACACTCTTCCAAAAAACAGAAGAACAGATTTGGCTAAACTAGAAGCTTTGTGCTCCTGCCGATCTACCTATTGACATGGCGCCTCAGTACCTACAGAAGCCCTAATAGCTCACTGGGCTACATCCCAGCATCAGACCTTAGTACCTTTGTCCAAAGCGTGGAGTGCGTGCATGTGTGCGTGCTGACTAGTGAACTCAGATGGTTGATCGCCTACCTGCAAGTGAAAAGCCTGCATGGGAAAGGGGACCTTGCATCATGCATTCAGAGAGAGGCTTATGAACAGAGGACTGCCTAGGCATGCAAAAGTAGATAAATTTGTACAGATATCCTCCCTGTAACCTACAACCTTTTGTAGACCAAGCATGCTTGTCCATGCAATGCTGATATGTCCATCAGAAAGACAATGTTGGACAAGAATTTTTATTCGTAAAGGGTCTTTGTTCCAGTGCTTCTTTGAAGGCCAACAACATCTACTTCCAATAAAAGGGACAAATGAAAAACACCATTTATTGAAGGGAAAAAAAGAGTCCAATTTATGGGAGCTGTTGAACTTTTGCCCTGAACACACACAGAATATAAACTGACAGCACTATGCTTTAAGTAGGCACGAGGCAAATACAATTAAAAAAAAAACTGATGAACTCATACTTTACAGCAGTACTCTTACCATTGACAAATCATGAACAAACAGCCCCCAGTTGTATTGCTATCATCACAGAGTACCACAGTCTCTGGGGAACTTGGCATTAGTCTTTGAACACAGCAAATGAACTATTTCGCCACACTGTCTTGAATAGGAAGATTTGATGCACAGTGATGCTTAATGTGACCAAAAGAACGCATTTGGCCACTGCGGAGCGGATACTTCTGTTAGACCTTTACTGCATGATGGAAGTTTCACAAGTTGCATTTGCAAAGTCTGAAGGAGGAAGGCAGGCTTGGGAACCAACTCCATGTAAGAAGGATGCAAACCCCAATCCTGAAGGGCGATGAGCCAAATTGGGCAGTGCATATGCAGATCTGCAGGGTTAGAGCAACCCAAGGGCATGTGTACATAACATGATATGCAAGACATTTCAACATATCTGGGTTTCTCTCCTGCAAGATACTGCTATAGTACATGATGGGAAAGGGAATACTCTGGGACAGGATCCCTCCAGTCTATTTTTAACGCAACTTAGGGTACACTCCAGCGATAGCGAGACATCCGTATGTGTCTAGACAGTCACCTACTGGCAGAGGGAAACCCCCGTTCTGAAGGTATCTTTCAAGAATTCTTCCCAGAACGAGCATGTACAGTAGCAAACGTATGAACAGAAAGTTTGGTGGTCGAACCCGCATCAAAAGAGGAGATGACAGATTGTAGGGCTTCAGCATACGCTAAAAACAAACGCAAAAAGGTGGAAGGTATTGCATTAGATGATGACAGCAAACTGAGATACAGTAGCACTGCCCCTTGTGACCCCCGAAGCCTCATTGTGCTACATTTGGGGCCACTTACCAAGTCAGAAGTGAAACTAAGAACAGTTGGCTGCATGCGGCTAGATTCCCTCCATCCCCAAGTACAGAGAACACCCAGAGATCTGTAGTAACTGAGGAATCACGCATTTGTGATGCAACTAAACGGAGCAACAAAAGTCTTCATAATCACACAGAGGATGCGGTTATCGCAGAGGCAAGGGTGAAGGTCAAGGGGTGGGGCCTGGCTCTGAAGGACACAGAATCCCTTCAACTCAAGGGAAGGCCCACACAGTCCCAGAGGCAGTGTATAATGCCATACTGCGGCCTAACATACAGTGTAATCCGAGGAACGGTTATTCAGAAGTGAATCCTACCATTTTCAAAGGCAGGGACTGCAGCCTTAATATAAGAACCTGAACCTGTGTTTATGACATTCATAGAGCCATTAGTACAAATATGCTTTTCAGTAGAAGGATATTTGAATGACAACTTTTTTTTTAATATACAGTACATGTGCTACCACCTAGGGCCCACGCTCAAAGCTCTTACAGACCAAGGGTTGCCAAGCTTGCTTAACGCAAGACCCACATATGATAAGTTTCACATGTTCGAGAGCCTCAGTAGGTAAGCATTGAAATTCTTAAATATATTTGCTCCCCGTGGACATAAACTTGCATGTTAGCCTAGTGGACTCTTCAAATATACCCGGTAAATTATAAAGATTGAAAGTGTCTTATTTGCCTTTTATATTAATTGTAATGCCAAAAAGAGCTCAGCCAACGCATTTCTGGGAGCTATACCATTCTACGTCAAAGAGCACGTGGCTCAACCCTGTTACAAAACATCTTAGTTGGCCCGTCACCTAACTGGGGCAAGAATTTGCCTCCAAGTGTCATCTCTGCAAACTACATAAAAGAGGGGTACATCTAAGGAAGATGCCTTTCACCCTCACCACTAGCAGTTTCCTGATCCCTCTGTAGCTTCAAAGACACACAATATATTTCTAGCCCTCTCCTCCTCCTCCTCCTCCTCACAGTTTTAACCGCATAATCTCCGATAATTAGGAACTTCCTCCAAAAAAGCAACATCAGGAGTCTGATTCTATGCAAGAAGCCAATCAACTATTTGTGGCATCCTGCAGCCATACAGTTAGTAAGGGCCTCTGCATACAAGGAACAAAATCTGGTTCAAAGTGTTACAGCCATTTATCAATGCCCTTATTGTCACAGATGGATACTGCTTCAGAGTGAGTTGGAGAGCCACGATTTCAAATTCAACTGGATATTCAAAAGTGATATTAAAAAGTGAGCGATTGTGTCCAATTGTGACCCATGCTAGCTGTTTCAAGAGATCCTGGTATCTAAACCAGCACCAGGAATGCCAAGGTAAGTAATATGGAGGAAAGATGGGCTTCTCAAGCCTACCTTTGTGGTTTTTGTAAAACACACAGTTGTTGGCACAGCTATCTGGGTGACAGTCCCAGAAATCTATTCCACAGAAGCACAATGGAGGCAAGTCGATTTTGTACATTTTGATCTTCTCCCGCATCTGGGCTCGTAGCGCTTCGACATATCTGAGACAGAACACACAGAAAATCCTTTTTTGGCCAACATGTTAAGGGACTGTTTCAATAGCCAACACAGGCATAAGCCTCATGCATGGTAACCAAGCTCAGCAACAATCTAGTTTTGTTACTGCCAACCATCCAAGCTTTAATATTTTGAAATAATTAGTTCCAATTCCCAGAGGCAATACTGGATTTGAACAGGGCTGTGTGAACATCACTGATCTTTCAAGCTCACCTTGAATATTCTTTGTTTCGCTGTTGTTTTTCCACCACCTTTCTCTTCTCTTTTACATCCTCCAGCTTTAGTTTTTCCAATTTTTCATAAGTTTTGTGCCCAGAGCTAGAAGCTCCTTGGGAGGCTTTCTCCTGCAGCCTCTCTTCTTCTGCAAGGCGACAATGCTCCTTCTCTCTCTTAATCCTGTGGACAGAAGTGGAATTTTTACTCTGTTGTTCAGAGGATTATAATGATAGCATGTTTAGAGCAAAGAGTTAAGATTAGAGGAACACAAATGCGGTCTTGATTCTGCTGTAAAATTCCTCCAAGCATGTGCATTTTAAAGTTGCATATCTATACTGATATCACATGAAAACTAACTCCGTGAACCAAGTATTGAAACAGAGATTGAAAATATTTAGAACACTTGTTCGAGAGTCTTGGCACTATCGGAGGCTGGCCAAAGTAGCAGTATTGTTTGAATAATAAATTGATGTGATAAATTTTCACAAAGCACAGCAATATTTTCTTTAAGCTAACTACCTATTCTGCCTCCAGATAGTTATATTGCACATTTCCTGTTGCCATCTTCTCGCCTCACCTGTCAACGCTCAATTTTTGTGCGCTGTACTCCAAAGCAAAATGCAAGCTGCAACTCACATCTTATGGATGGCTTTAAAAGAGGGTTATACAAATGCAAGACTTATAGGGTTAATTAGTGGACACTGGCCATGACAATGACCACAGAACCTCCATGTTCAAAGGCAGTATGCTTGGCGGAGTCAACAAGAGGGGAGGACAATGGCTCTCAAGCTCAGCTTTTGGGATACTCATAAGCATTATTCTGGCAACTGTGAGAAAGAAGAACGGCTGCATAGCTCAGTGGTAGAGCATCTGCTTTGCATGCAGAAAGGTCTCAGGTTCGATTCCTAGCCTTAACTGGAGGCGTTAGGGAAGACCTCAATATCTTATGCTCTGGAAAGTTGCTATCATGCCAATCAGCTCAGATAATAGGGAGCTAGATGGCCCCACTGCCCGACTCCAGGTTAAGGATACTTGTATGTTCACTCCCTTATATAGGGAAGTTAGAGCGACTCTTGGCCTGATATCACAGGCTTTGTCTGATGAATTTGCAGAAGGCAACACAAAGCTGTCCAAATTGAAGACTAAGAATTAAAACAAAAACAAAAACAGAAAAACCATCGATTAGCTGCAAAGGCCCACTATTACCAAGGGCAAAGTACATGCCCACCTTTTGATTGCTGTCTTGTTGTGTTCCTCCACTCCCCCGCCCCTAGGATTCAGTCGCTCTTTAAAATGAAATGTATAGGTTTTTATAGCACCACCATGAAGTCTGACCCTATAAAACCTTGGAGCAAAGGCAGGTTAACTTTAGTTTCAAGTTACATACTCAAATGCAAGTTAATATAGTCCCATAGGTAGCAACTAGTCAGGGGGAGCAATGTTGACAGATACTTGGTCTTTGTACAGGGTGCTGGGTGTATGCCAGGAATGCTCAACCAAGGTCAGTCTTGTGGCATTTCAGAACTGGGCTGACAATAGGAAGCTTCAGCTCTCGCAGGCTTTAGGGAAGAGGTCAAGCCTTGGTCCTCCAGAGCAACACCCACCCACCCTTCTAGTTGGCTGAGAAGAAAACTTGCCATTTTTTGGCATTTTGGAAAATTCCATGACCTGCTGGCTGCACTCTGCTTTGGGCAGCAGATCTGAACCTGTAAACACGCTCCACCTGAGATCCTCCTGACTTGGTTTACTCTGAAGTCATTAGGAACAAAAAAGAGGTGCTTTCAATCCCAGCTTCCCTCACTGTAAAGTTAATCAAGAAGTTGTCCCATTAACCGAGACACAGGGCCCCTGAGCAAAGTGTCTTATCTGTCACCACACCCTCGGCAGGGTGCAGAATGGCTTGTCTCAAATCTGAATGGATTATCAAAGGCTATGGGTGAACTTGCTCCACAATAGCCTCTTTGCTGCTCTATGGGAATTTTGGTTATAACAAGCTGGGCCCTTGTGTCTGCTGTTTGTCATTCATCTTTTTCCCCTATTCTTTTTATCGTACATGGATTGATCAGTGACCCACTAGAGCTGCATCCTAGATAAACTGGCTGCTCAATCTGCATGCAGCAATCTAATCAGGTTTTCAGATCAGGATTTGCCATGTTGTTGGTAGATTATCCCCTCCTGAGCTAGTGAATTTTTGGCATAAGAAAGGCCTTTGATATTCAGAATTCTTTGTAAGCTGGTCTCGCCCCTGAATGTTCAGATGCAGCAATAAGATTTGTGCACACGTGTTGAAAACATAATTTCGCAATAGAACAATACTATAATATACCTCAATGCAGCTTGTTTTTTAAAAGACGGGCTATGAAAAGATACAAAATACACACCCTGCAGAACTGTTCTGCATGCACAAAAGACTGAAATCAGAAACAAGAAAAATGTCCCAACTGAGAAGAATATACAGTGTCATTTCGTTCTTCTCATTGGGCATTTGCATTTGATCCGTTTCACTCCTTAATACTGTAACAAGAAGTAGATTCTCTCATGTGGTTTTCAATTTCCACAAGTACATCTACACAGCAGGATACAATCTGTAAGAGCAAGAAGGAATGGTAGTAGACACCTACTTCTCCATTTTCTTCTGCCACTCCTTCTGCCTTTGTTGCTCCTTTACTTGTTCTCTCTCAATATCCATGAAGAGGCGCCTGTACCTCAGGTACTGATTCTGACGCTATGGAAAAGAGAATGTGCTCAGACCAGTATTGGGCAAAACATACAACTGTTACATTACATACAGAATCACACTGCTGATACAAGGCAGAAGACTATGGAGACCAGGAACCACCAGATATTGGGTTGTGACCCGTAGTTTGAGAAAGTCTATTCTAGGGTCTTTGAGGATAAAAAGAAAGACTCGAGACACTACTAGGGTACCAAGTCATATTATCTTTTGGTTTTAAGAGAATTTGCTAATCTTTATCATGTTCTATCACAAGTGTACTTGTAGAGCTCAATAAAATGGTTACATATTCTCCCCATGCTGCAATTGCAGTTATGTTATTACAATTTGCTACAGTAGTTCAGGTGTAATAAATGCAGACCTCCTGCAGCAGGTTTCCCTCTGCTGGCCAGTATGTGTACAAGAGCTCTGTTTCAAATCCCATTTCTGGAAGCTGTGAATTCTAAAGCTCTAAATTGGCTTTCAAGGGTCTACCCCGGGTTTAACAGAACAAAGAAGCTCAGCACTCACACCCCACTCAGAAGTCCCAAATCAGAAATGCATCCCTGGGCATGTATTTGCATTGCAATCTCCAGAGAATGGGTACTTAAGGGGGTCCCACATCAACAATTTTCCTAAAGATGCGGGAGCTGCATGCAAGAAGCAGCCATCTAGCCAACTGATGTTTAGATTTCTTTAGAGCTCAAGTGCACCCGATGCAAATCACAGCTGCTGAGTGGCAAACTTGCTACTCTGCCTCCATATGAAGACATTTGCAGCAGTATCCGAGACATCAGGACCAGCTGTGATTGGCAGCTGGAGAGTTAACTTGTCTTGCAAATGGGTTAAGAGTGCATACCTGTTTCTTCGATTCTTCGTTCTCTATTCCAGGCCAAAGGACCAGAGGAGCTGGAGCCTCAGTGCCATGTGCTGAAGAGCTCAGTGCCGCAGGCTGAAGAGCACCCACCTGACAGGTGCCCTGTGCTGTGCTGCTCGCGACCTGCAAGGAGGAAAACAGCATAAGCAAAACCTCAGCCACCTGGATTAAAAGCCTTCCACTGAAGTAACCCCTTTCTCACAACCCCCTTCTTTGGCACTTTAATTTTCCACAGTGCTCAGTTATCATCATCAGTGCAACCACATACTTTGTACAGAGACCACAGGCACGCAGAAGGAGAAATTTTTTTTAATCTTGCCTTAAAGAGACAAAAGGTTAGTGTTTTTAAACAACTGCATTTCGCCCCTTCGTTCAGCAGCCTAGTTCAGAGATGGAAATAGAGAACCCATGAGAAGAGTTTGTGCCTTTTATTCCAGCATCACTGCCTCTCAGACAGTATCAAAGGAGACAGGAGAATAGCAGTTCCCAGTACCAACACTGTACCATGGCATTTGTTAAGAACACTCATTCAATCGGGACTCATTCAATCGGGACAGGTTAGCACAGTTATGTCACCTACGGGTCAGGTACCAGAAAAGCTTTACCGTTTCAAGCTCTTGGCTGCAATATAAGCCCTTGATCTGGGGTCCTTGTTCCTGCAGTTCTGCTGGAAGGTCATGGTAGCCCTCCAAAGAAAGCTCCCCACTGTCACCCTCTTCTGCCTTTGCTGGAGTGGTCTTGGAAGAAGCTAGCTGCTAAAGAAAAATACAACAACTAAGCATTATCCCAGACTAAGCAAACTGCGTAAAAAGAACAGCAGAGATAAGAGTTGGAGCAGGATTCCAAAAAGCCATCTTGAAGGCTGTATAGCGATCCTGTTCCCCCATCCCAGGAGGCAGCACAGGCAAGAACCCCTATGTTGGGACTGGGTCAGCACTGAATCCCTACAAAGCAGAGGAGGGACGCTTTAACATACAACATGCACACAAGCCAAACTCTACCCCTGCCTCAGCATCTCACCCCCCAAAAAGTTTTGAAAAACCACCACTTGTCCTCCTAGTAGGGCATTGGGCCAGAAGAACACCACAAGAAGAAAAGTCGGGGGGGGGGAGGGAAGAGTCTATGTTTGCAAAGGGGGAATCTTCCCTATCCCAGTCCCTCTGTTTTATACAGGTTCAGAAGTAGCCAGGCTGGGTCATGCCACAGTTGTATTCAAGCTGTGCCCTCGTCCATTTGAGTGACAAAGCACCGCTTTCTAAAGGGCACAGCCACCAACAAGGCTTATCTTAACAACTGCAACTTTCACCCGATTACCTGATGCTGTAAACAGCCAGGCTGGCTATCATGAGAGCTATGCTTTATCACCGCTCTGGGCAATTACCCAACAGGAGGAGATGAAACTGAACACACTTGGTATGACTTGAGCCAACTGTGGGAACTGGCCGACTGAAAAAAAAACCATCCAGTGCAAACACTTCCGATATCTCTAATGGAGAATTAAGAACTGCATCCTTGTACCACTGGGATGGCGTGAACTGGGGAAAGGAATTTGAGCATCTCTTGCATTTTAAAGACACAGTGAATTGTAAAGGGGAAAGCTATGTAGAAGTGTCTAGAAATACAGAACAGGATCTTAATATCCTATTATGCTAAAGAGTTGGGAGCAGCCATCTTGGAAGCTGCAGACCTTACCCTTTGCTATATTCCTTTTGTGAGTGTTAGCAGTTTGAATTTTCAAGTGAGCGGGTCCTGGTTTTAAAAGTTTGAGAACCACTGCTCCAGTACTTGCCTCTTTGCTGGGTGTGCTTTCTGGAAGTTCTGATGACGTTGTTCCTTCCGACACAGTTTTGCGGGAAGCCAGCCTGCGACGGACCTGTTGCACCGTCTTTCTCACCTACCAAGAGATAAATCAATACGTGAAAGGCTGGCAGCAGACTCCAGCATCAAGGCAGACTGGTGCTTGCATGCCAGGTTTTTGTTTTCAAAAAGCAAACTGAGGGAGGCATGCAAGAGAGGTACTTTTGGAAGCATTTATTTCTACCAGCCAGGTGAGCTGTGGAATCCTCATGAAAAAGTCACCAACCTATATAATGTATAGCAGCAGGGAAAATCTTCCCGGGCAAAAGCTGCTGAAAGGTCCAAAAGGACCAGCAAGGATGTACTCCCTCCGTCCAGCCTTCCATCAAGGCCACCAACTAATGAAAATAGTTTATCTTTTTTAAAAAGCACTTCATTTACAGTTTTGGCTTGCTCCAGGAATGGTGGGTCTTGCACTTCTTCCCACTCCCCCACGTCACTAGGTTGCTGCACTGAAAGGAGTTTGCTACCAGAGCTGCCAATGGCAGAATCCTTGCTGTATCTGTACACACAGGTGCTTTTCTTGGGAGTCAGCTGTAATGCAGAATCTGAAAACTTGGTCACAACTGTGCTTTCTTTCAGAGCCTGCAAAATAGGAGAGCAGGGAAAAAAAGAAGAGATTCTAAGACTGGTAAATTCTGTCTTCCACTCTGATGAAAAAGCAGGAGTGGGAAAATAGAAGACAACCACCTTACTCAAGAAACATTTATCTGAAGAGTAAATTTTCAAGGAAGGTTTTGTACAATATACTTTACACTCTCCCATTAAGAAGGACGGACCTTTGGTCCAAATTAAGGGTACACTGCCTAAACTAGGAACGCATATCTTCAAAAAGATATGATGGTGGCATCCAAGCAGGCAGCCAACCATCAACTGTCCAGGCAGAAGCATCACACAATTACCTGTAACCAGTTGCTTGGTGCATCTTTCATGCAATCTGGGCGAGCCACACTGACCGACAATATACTTTCGAGCCCAATTCAAAGCGTTGGCTTTGACCTTTGGTCTAGGTCTGCCTACTCCCTGCCCATTCTAACGAGGAGTGACTCTTCTTCCCAGCCTGCTGCTCACAGAAATGTAATGGGCCCCAACTGGATAGGGTGGGGAATGCCCTGATTTGCACCCAACCAAACTGCACATTAGGGAAACACTGCCTTACTGCTTCACATGATTGCTGAAACTGCTGTTTCTTCCTCAGCTTCACATGCTGGTTCACTCGACGTTTCACCTCTTCTTGAAAGTGTTTCAGAACCCTCTCTTTTTCATCTCGTTGCTCTTTGCATTCCTCTTCTATTTGAGCTGCTGTAGCCTTAAAAATAAAAGAAATACAATTTTGCTATTTGTTCATAGCAGGGATGGGCAGCTCATACACTGTAGTTCACTGGTGAAACGCTAATCAGTTTTAGGTGGGGTAATGAGTGCCTGCCGACTGTGGGATTCTTGCAGAGGAAATTGGACTATGTGGATCAGGGCCTTAACCTGCAAGGCACTCGCTTTCTTGACCAAATGTGCACACTCAGGGTAACTTATCATATAATAGGAATGCCTTAATAGTTAAGAGATTCCATCACAGTTTCAATATGTAGCATTAAATACAATGCTGGACGAGTTGTTTTGTTCTAAAAAAAGAAGCCCACATTTGGGTATGATAAAAATCTATATAGGGGAGATTGCCAGAGCCAGACACTGGGTGTTAAGGGAAGACTTTTTCAGACATACACATATGGTTACAGAATACCTCATAGCTGGTACCCCTGGAGAATAAATTCAATACAGGTTAGAGCCATAAGCTCAGTGATAGAGCAGATGTTTGCACAAAAAACTCTTCAATCCGGTTGACTAGCTGGGACCTTTGGAAAGCTACTTCTAGTTGGAGTTGAATAGTACCAGACTAGCAGAGATCTTAGACAGCAGCGTCATATGTTCTGATAAATTAATGCAGTAGAGGGCACGAAAGGGAAATTATCTCTTTGCTTAGTACTCACAAAAGCCAGGCTTTCTTCTTGTTCATCCTCGGCACCCTCCACCCAGGCCCCCACAGGTGCAACACGATAGTTCCTCTCTGCTAGCACATTCCAGTTCACTGCTGATGACCGAGGCTTCCGTTTTGAACAAGCTGGTCGCTTTCCAGTTGTCCGCCTGGGCTGCTGCTGCTGCTGCTGCTGCACATGCTCCTTAGGCGGTAGCATTACTGCAACTGGGGAGCTTCGAGCTTGGGACTCCAAGGAACCGGTTCTGTTGAAAATGAAAGAAGGCTCAAGAAGGAATGTGTACAGACCTAAGCAACCTGGTTGTGCTAAACTGCATCATGATCAGCAGAGTCGGCCTCAGCAGAATGTATCCATTGCACAGCTAGTAGGTCAAGTGGCAAAAAACAAACGGAGCCAATGTATTTTGTGCCAGTCCTTTAAGAGAGCCACAGACTACCAAAATACTTGTATGCCACTTTCCCCGCTTAATAAAGAAGCATCTTACAATCCACTAACACACAGTATCAAAATACCATACCAATGCAGTAACCAACAAGTCATCTACCGATACCAAAACAACCAAAGGAAGGAAAACTATAAAATATTGTTATAAATTTATAAAATCAATCTGTCCAGTGCCCTGGACCAGACGCCATCGCTAACTCCCGTGGCAAGGAGTTCCACAGGTTAATTACCCTCTGGGTTAAAAACAAAAAAGCATTTCCTTTTATCGGTTCTCAATCTCCCAAAGCTCAATTTTAGTGGATGTCCCCTGGTTCTGCTATTGTGAGAGAGGGGAAAGAACATCCCTCTATCCATTTTACCCATCCCAGGCATCCTTTTAGCATTATATTTGACTATCAAATAAATTGTGATAATGGAAGAAAAGCAGGCTATAGACAATAAAACGTGGATTAACAACACATCACAGTTAGTGGCCAAACAACCCCTCTGCGTGTGTGTGTCTTGCGCAACCCTCCCTCTTCGGTTGGCTACCCAGAGTCGAGGTTCCTTCGGGGCGGGGGGCGGCTGTCCTTTACGACCGCTTTCCAGGTGCTCCACAAAACCATGGAGCTCGGAGCTCCTCCTTGCCACACCATCCCTGCAGGCGCTGCCTCCGCGGCTGCTATGACAACCCCAACCTGCCGTCGTCAACGCCTCGCTGCTGCCATGGCAACCGCCTCAGACCTCGACCACTCATGAAGCAGGCTGCGCGGCCGCGTGACACTTTTAACGGTCGCTTTAACCTCCTTGCTTTAAACTCACGCGCTGAGGGGCAGCTTCCGCCTGCGCAACACTTTGGCCCCGCCCCTCTCTCTCTCAGTCACCAATCCAGTGCTAGAACCGGCGTCGACGTCACGGAGGCGGCGCGTCACTGGTTTCTTGGAGGGGGCCGAACCAGGCGCTTAGGCTCCGCCCCTTCAGATACGCCCCTCACTCAGCTGTGAGGGGTTGTTTTCCTGCTGAGGCGTCGTCGTGGTTTGTGCGTGTTTGGAGCGAGCTGCTAGTTTTGCACGCTGAGAAAGGAGGGTTCATGGTTGCCAGTCCAGCCTGAACATGCTGGAGTAAAAGGGAGGGGGAAAAAAGGAGAGGGTTTGCAGCAAGGGAGATGCACTCTGCACATGCTCAGAAGCACTCGTTCAATTGTGTCCTAGAACAGGGGTGTCGAACTCGTTTCATGCAGTGAGCCTAATAGCATTCGTGCTGCCTGCTAGTGGCCAGAAGTGATGTCATGAAGCAGGTTGTGACATAAATATTATTTATTTAAAAGATTTCTTTATTGTCTTTCCTATGCCATAGCAAACACCTGAAGGCACAAACTGCTTTTTGTGGCTCCCCAGGGAGCCATGGTTCACAGTATGGGAACCACTGCATTAATTAGAGCTGGGTGCAGATGTATAAGGACTAGGGTACCTTTGGTGGATTTTGAATCAGGGACCTCTGCAGTACCAGAATTAAGTCCTACAGCCCTTCCACACAAAAATCCACCACTAGTTTTCCTCCAGATTTTCTTGTTTTTCAGTAGAATGTAACAGGGAGGAAAGCATTTAGTTGTGGCTATTGTTGAAACAACTGAGAGTCTAATCCCATGCAAAAGTCACCTCCAGAATGATCTACCAGTAGATCCAGATCTATCTTATATCCACCCCTGGATCTAAATGGTTTTGATCTTTTTTCCAATTAAACCTAGTTAGATGTCTGTATGTTGTTAGAATGAATATGTGGAGGAGAGAGGAAATAATTTTTGACCATCCTAAATCCTTTCTATTTACCCCCTTTTTCTTTTTTAAAGTGGCTGTTGTTGCTCCTGCAGAATATGTACCACATGTTGAGCATTCTTGTCCTGTACTGGGCAGTCTGCATTCCTTGTCCTATCTGATAGTGGCTGTCTGTCTGAAGGGTTTATCTGCCAAAATCATCAGAAATCAACAGAAAGGGTAGCCAGGCCAGTTGGAATGAAGGGCTGCTGCATTCAATGAGATATTGGCTTGTCCCTGAAAACAAAGCTTCCCTTTGTGACTTTACACTGTGTGGAGGCAACAGCAAAGAAGTCCAGCATCAGAAAAAAGTGTGGCGATTAATGGTTTCAGTTTTAAAGGAAAAGCTTCTGAGAACGTCTTTCTCATCCATAGCCTCAAAACCTCCAGTTGTTTGTGGAAATGTTCCGTGAGAAGAGCAGTGGTTGGTGGGATTTTGAGGACATAGATAGCAGTGTAATTTCTTGCCAAATGAGCATCTAGGGGGCACCCCCTACCTTCCCATCCTGACTGGCTTTAATCAGCTGTTCTAGAGCAACTAACACTTCCTATTTAATGGTAAATATTGCCATTTTACAAGCAGCCACAGAGCTGGCATCATAAAAGCGTCCTGTTTGCTTCAAGCTGTTGGCTGTGTTTGGTAACTATGCCCTATTCAAAAGATGTAAGATGACAAAAGGAGACTAATTGGCACTTCAGGCCTGGAACGTTGGCCTAGTTGAGGGGATGTAGGAAGAACAGTGTATAGCCCAAAGCTGGAGCGAAGAGCAACCAGACCCAATAGCGGAAGCTGAATATGAGCAAGCTGGTTTCTGAAGTTAAGTCGATGAGTGCTTTCCTTTATAAGGCTCTCGCATCAGGAGTTGGCAAGCTAGAAAGATGTTTGGCTGTTTCTAGTAGCTTCTCCCAGGTTGCAAGGACTGGGTTTATTGCCTGTACATGGACATTTGTCGACTTTTAAAGGTTTATCTTTGATGTGCCCAAGCCCCTGTTTCTATGAATTGGAAGACTGTGTTGAACATCCCAATCTCAGTGAGTTATACCACTACTGCCTGCTTTGGGGAGTTTGAGGGGTTGGCTGATGGTGGAGGCTGGCCCCTTCTTGTGTTCGAGTGAGCTCCAGGGTGCAAAGAAAGATGACCTGTGAACCTTCTATTCCATAGTCTCAGGGTGCCATCCTAACCAACTTTCCAGCATTGACATAGCTGTGCCAATGGGGCATGTGCTGCATCCTGCAGTGGAGAAGTGGTCACAGAGACTCATCATGGTAAGGGAATGATTGGAGCTGCATTGCCCTTACTCCTGTGCTTGAAAGTTGGTTAGGATTGCATCCTTAATCTAACAAATATTTGTTGCATGGCAGTTGGTTTTAGAAAGCTGCACTTTCACCTGTCTGTTAGTTCCATTTCTACTGCAGAAATCCTATTTCTGTCATTATGACCGCTCAGGGAAATTTACCATAAACTGGTGAAAGCTCAGGAAGATACACAGAAGGCAGAATTTTCACTGCCAGCAATACAACCCCTTTTTAAGTCCCAGGAAATGCAAATGGCTCCCATCATTCCCTTCACCCGCCTGCTGAGATATTCATTTCAGAGAGCCGTGGGTACAGCCTGGCATGTGTCTCTCCCAGGAATTGTGGGAGAGGCTATCGACAGTGATTTGGAATTTTGAACCTCCTGGTTTCAAGGCAGTGAAATCAGGCCTTTGCTGCAATGTTTCTTTATTGTTAATATTGTTCATTTTTTGTCTTTTTTAAAAGGATGGTTAGCTAATGCTTTGAAACTGAGGATGTAGGACTTTTGAAACCAGAAAACGTCAGCCTGGACCAAGAGAGAAGAAAAGGGGGAAAAAACATACCAAAAAACCCTCAACACCCTACAACAACACACAGAGCTCTGTCTATTGAACGAGGACTTGGCAGGGCTCAGTGGTAACGGAACAACTCCAAGCGGTACTAAGGGACGTGCCCGGAGTGGACAAATCATGCTAATTGTGTGCAAGAGAGACCTAAAAGTAAACCCAAAATGAAGAGAGAAAGAGAAGTCTTGCTCAGAGTCTTCAGCGCTCCAGGTTTTGTGCACGTAGCTTGCCTTCTCGTAATCTACACAGGTAGGGAAACTGCACTCTCGGAAACGTTTGGGAAGGGCTGGAGGGGACTGGCAGCCAGTTCCTCATGCAAGGGGATGAGGTTCAAAAGCCAAATGCCTGGATGATCATGAAACCTGCTTAGTTCCCAAATGAGGTGAGAATGGCTGCAATCCTATGCAGGCTTCTCTGGGAGTCAGCTCTATCAAATGCACTGGGACTTGCTTTTGACTAAACATGCATAGGATTGCATAGTCAGACCCTGGACCCCTACTTCCCCTCATATAACAGAGCTTCTGACATAGGGAAAAAGTTTCTTTTCTTGCATCTCATTGGAATGAGAAAGGATTTAACTAAGGTGTGGAAGGATGCAAATAGTATATGAGGAGTGGATGGCTAAAAACAACAAGGCAAACAAAAACAATCCTAGGCATGGCTGCTCAGAAATAAGTCCTGCTGTGATCAATGGGGTTTACTGCTAGGGAAGTGTGTATAGGATTGCAGCCTCAATGCATCAAAAGCAAGAACCCTGCCAAGGAAGTATTTGAACCTTTAGATGCTGAGGGAATCAAGGGGAAGCTTGATAAGGAGATTGCAGGGAAGCTGAATGAAGTATTTGTTACAGATGAAAGCATCTTCATTACAGAAGATGTAGGGCAGATACGTGTTCTTGATCTGATCTTTGCAGGGGGAGAGTCGGAAGAAGTAAGTGAAATAGAAGAATCTAGAGTTTTGACAAAGTAGAAATTAACAAATCTCAGTGTCCAGGTGTTAGCCACCCAAGAGTCCTTGAGGAATTCAAATGTGAAGTTGCTTATCTTCTCATAGAAAATGTGACTTGTTCTTTAAATTAGCTTCTGTGCCAGGGGACTAGAATGTAGCCAATGCAACACTGACATTTAAAAAGGAATGCCATGAAATTACCTGTTGCTCAGCATGTCTGTTCAGGGAAAACTGGTGGAATGTGTCATTAAGGATAGCATTATTAAGCCTATAGAAGAACAAGCCTTGCTGAAGGAGAATCAGCATGGTTTCTGCAAGGGTAAGTCCTGCCTTACTAATCTTCTGTAGTTTTTTTTGAAAGTTGCAACAGGCATGTGGATAGGAGCAATCTAGCTCACATTATATAACTGGACTTTCAAAAAGTGTTTGACAAAGTCCCTCACCAAGGTTCTTGAGTAAAATGAGTATTTATGGAAGATGGGTTCTTTAATGGAGTAATGACTGGTTAAATAACAGAGATTGTTTTGCTGGAGATAGTTGGCAAAAATGTGAAATTAGATTCAGAGTTTTGAATATCTGTATATAACTTGGGCACTAGAACTATGTGACACAATGAAAAGAGAAAAAGGCTGATTAAGTAAAATATAATATTTACAGCTATGGTTTCCCAAACATAGTGCTAATGTGCTTTCTTATTTGATCCCATAAAACTAACCTATATCATTCATTCTCTACCCCAACTACGAAGCTCTACTGCCTGTAGCTCAGTGGCACAACACCTGCTTTGTACGCAGAAGGTCTCCAATTCAATCCCAGGTAGAGTTGGAAACATCTTTGTCTGAAACGCTGGGGAGATGCTGCTGCCTTCAGTGAAAATGATGCTGAGCCGGCTAGACCAATGTCTGACTTGGTTTACGGCAACTTCCTGTATTCCTACTTTCCCTTATAATATTAATGTATCCTCACTCCCCAAGTTATGGATGGCTGAGTTACAGGTGGCTGTGTTGCCGCTGTTGTGTAGGGGCAGTATGTCCTTTGCTGGTACTTCTGCACAGGTGTGACAGTGCTGGGCTGGGCTGTTGTGTTCTAACCTATGCCAGACCTGATCTGTGTTGGTTTCAAGTTATGTATGGACTTCCAGAACCAGGGCCACCCTTAGGAGTTAGGGGGTCCCACTGGAAACATTTTAGAGGACCCCAAGTTCACAGGTCTATAGAATCTTAGATAAATTATTATAGACATTACACCTTTATGGTAGAATGGAAAGCAATCAAAATGTGCTCTTAAAAGTGCACGTGAGTTAATGGACCAAATGCATCTAAGCACATTTTAATATAAAATTATTTGCAAGACTACATTACCCTAGCCCAGGAGCCCCTTAGGCATGGGCCCAACCTGGAAATAAATTGGTCCAATTGTCTTAAAGACGGCCCTGTCCAGAATCAAAGTAGGGGTTAATGGGGACTTATTAGGTAGGGGGATTTCCTGTATCTTGTATAAGGTGGTCAACCAAGAGAATCTACATGATATGAGGTGTATATTGGTGGGATGTACATGCTATGAAACTACTGGTTATGACCAGAGGAAACATGGAGAGTGTGTTGTCACCTATAGGTACTGCTCATAGCATTCAGCAGAGCTGGTTTTTCGTCCTCTCATTGGACGTGCCCCTGTCGGCACAATGTTCTGCTCGTGCCAGTCTTTTTGTCACCGCTGAGGTTTTCACAGTGGTGATAGTCCCAGTATTTTTCTGAGTTGCAAACATACTTGGAACATCCTGTCCCCAGCTTTTCAGCAGCACAAACCTGAATGAAGAAATGTTTCTCGTAGGAGAACAAGCAAGATGTTTCCTTTTCCTTTTTTCCTTTTCATGCCTCTTAGTATTTGGAAATAGCTCTTGCCACATTCCCACACGGTTGCTGCTTCTGTATAGGAATTAAGGAGGAATGTGCATGCTGTACTCCTCTGTTGTCCCTTATTTGGCCTTTTGGGGATGTCTCATTAAAATCTGTACTGTGTGCTGCTAGACCTGTCATTCTTCAAGAATCAATTCCCTTCCCATCATCACTAGATGTAAAAGCTTAGGAGTGGGCAGAAAATGCATCCCCTCTTAGGTGCAGTAACATGGAGACACTATGCAGCCTGCCTGTTCATTCATAGCAGCTGCAGAAGTAGGTTGCCAGTTTGCCCCAAATGAACTTGTTTCTTTATCATTTCTTCTCAAGTGAGCAGGTAACAGAGGTTAATAAACTCAACCCCCTCCCTGAAAATCAGCAACTGAAAGTTACCATCTGATTGTGCCTTTCCCTTTCCAGTGACTACCAAGTTGGACTGGGGAGTTACCTTCTTAAATAAATAAATAAATAAATAAATAAATAAATAAATAGTGTATGACTTAAACCAGGTTGGTCCAACATGTGGCCCGTGGGCTGCATGTGTCCTGGAAGGCTGTATTTAATGCCCCTCAAAAAGCCTCCACCGTACCCACTGCCGCCGCCTCCTCCTTCCTGCCACTGCCTCCTGCGAGTGACTTCAGTGGCTCAAAACCCAGAAGTAAAGCAGTGATGTCACCATGTCACCGTCAATTATGTCAGCATCTGTGCCCTTGGGGGTTGGCGCCAGGGTGGCGCCAGGCCCCCTCAGCAGTAGAAGTTGGATCACCCTAACTTAAAACGTATTTACAACCTTCTGATGAACATTCTCATTAATCATATTTTATTCCAGGATTGTATAAATATTTCTCAACTCACTGGCATCTCTTTCTTCTTCACCAGCCAATTCCATATATGCTTAGACAGTGTCGGTTCATATGTACATACCCTATTCCACCTTCTTTTTAGCCACTCCTTTTTTGTTGACATTATATTTTGAAAAGCAGCTATCACAATTAGTGCATCCAAGGTCAAGTTCCCTGCCATTTGATATTCCTGCAGAACTGTTGGGAAATCGACAGGCCCTCCTTCCTGGACAAGATCTTGTCAACCAGTCATGTTTGGCCACCGACAACTCCTCCCTTCCCAAACCGATTTGTGACATGCCCTGCCTTCCAGGGCTGACTGTTGCCAAGGCAGCAGGTGGAATTTGCTGCTTTTCCTATTCAAGGTGCCTTATTGGCTCGTTCCCATGAAGTCATGAATAGGTGCGGCTTGGAAGCGTTATGGTTGCCACTCAATATTAAGAGTTCTTGGACCCAGCAGCAAAGACATAGGCAAGGAAATGCCATTTTGGTGAATAGGGCCATTCATCCACTGGGATGGCAGTTGGTTGCACTCTGATTTGAGAGACGGACAGGTGCCATCATCTTATTCATTGCTGATGGAATAATTATTGGAGGCGCAGTGGAGGAGGCTGGGAAATGTTAAAGGCAGAACTCAATTTTCCACGTCACGCAGGTCCAGGAATTGAGGGCTTTGCTTCAGGAGCAGTTCTTAAACCTCTGCCCCTAATGCATTTACTACGTGAGAAACAGTTTGTGGCACCACCCTGGCTACCGCCAGCAAACTAGGCGTGCTCGCACCGGCTAAAGCTTTTTCTTGGGGGATAGTTTTGGGATCTATTCCAGGACTAGTTGGTTGGATCAAAGAGAAAGAGCTCGCACTTGCATTGGTTTCTGTCCTTTGAAACCCTGAGTATTTTGTTGTTTGCTTTCATAATTAAACGGAGGTAGTGAAACATGTATTTATATCTATTTTAGACCACTTTTCCAAGAGATCAAGAAGGTTTTCAAAAAAAATGAGATTAACTGTCATAAAGGCATGACACGTCACATCCACAGGTCCCATATTGTGGAGTTAACCATTTGCAGATACAGATGGTCCACATGGGCAGTTACTGACTTGGAGCCTCTGGAGTGGCGCTTGGGTGATGCTGGGCTGGTGACCAGCATATATAGAATATATATTAGCCTCCACAGGCCTCAGAATGGCCCAGAGAAACCTTTAGAAGCTACTTCTAGTTTTCAAAGGCAACTTCCGGTTTACTTCTGAAAACTGGAAGTAGCTTCCAGGGGCTTCTGCAGGCCATTCTGAGGCCCCCCAAACGCCAATAGATCACCAGCCCAGTGCCAGCAAGGAGTGACAGCTGACGTTGGATAAATATGTCTAAAAGGCCCCCTTCAACCCAATGATTCTTTGAAGCTAAGTAGTTAATTCTGACTCAGAAAATTCAGGACCCCAGTTCTTATCTTCAGTGGTTGCTGAGAATGGCCAAGAAAAAACAGGTGTGTGCCTAAGGAGAAGCCCATTCTAAAGGTCTCTCTTTCTGGGTTGTGCTCAGACTGTGCCAAACCAGAAGCGCCACTATCTAGACTGGAAAGGCTCCGTTGTCTCTGTGGCCTTTGTCCAGCTGCCGCTTGTTACATTTGCCAGGCCCTTGATGAGGGCCAATGTTCCTTATACTGCAGGCTTTTAAATTTGTGCCAGGAAGGAACTAAGCCCAACAACCGAAAGCTTTGTCCTCAGCTCCTGGCAGCCTCTGTTCTGCCCCCCCAAAAAGCTGGAGCTGGTACCTAGGAGACTAACTCCCCCTCCCATTCCCAGCAAAGATTTACTACCCAGGATACAAAATGTACTGAAAGAACCCAGCCTTCTAAACAGTCATCCTGATCCATTGCCAGCGCTGACTGCACCTCCTTGAAGGAATGAATGCATCTGAGTCTATTCAGAAGCAACCAAAAGAACTAGTCTAGCTCACCTGCTGTGAGGCAGGACCACCCATCCGTTGGTTCCCTGCTTCCTCTCCGCCTCTGTTGGGGCTACAGTGAATCAGAAGCGGACAGCAGAAAGGTACTTACTGCAATCAATGGTATCTGGGTGGTCCTCCTTTCCATTGGGGACTGGGTGCCACCTAATTTGACCTGAACAGAACCTTACGAGAACTGGACATACCTGAAATGCGTAGAAATAATGATTGCATGCTACTCACCACAGTCACATTGGAGTAGATAGCCATGTCTGTTGTTCCATATACTGAGGTCTAATGATGAGAACTTTTTTTTCAAGGGTACATGCTATCAGGGCGCAAAACCAAAAACCTCCTTTTTCCAGTGATGGTTCCTTGCCTCCACTTCCATCTGACTTTCATCAGATTCATCCCCTGGATTCTTTTCAGAGAGCTGTAAAGCTGTTTCTTTTTAGATAAGATGCACACAGAAGGCTTCGCTGGGGCAAGGGCAGAGCCAGTCACCTAACTATCTGCAGCCGATATATACACACATCCTCATTTGCTCCAGATCTCACTGGAACGTGTCTGTAGCTGGTCAGGTCTCTCCTGCCTCCCTTTGGAGCTGTCCAAGGTGCTGACCCCTGGCCAGATTGGTGCCTCCCTTTGGAGATGTCCAAGGTCCAGATTTCCTATGAGGGTCTGAGAATTCCCTATTCTTGCTTCTCGTCAGACCCCTGTTCCAACTCAAATGCCTACTGCACCAGTGACTTCATCTGAAGCGAGCTAACCTCTGTTTTGGACAACTCAGACCTGGCCCTCTAGCTCACAGTTTTGAAGGTTCTGGTCTCCCTGCTTGTATGTTTTACTTCATGTTAATTGCGTGACTTTCCCTATCACCTAAAAGCAACTGAAACCTCGGCAGTTGACTGAAGCTCATAATGTTGACTTGGCAGGTCTTCCCTGGCAGAGCACTGCAGAATGTCCCAGTGCTCAGAAGCTATTCAATATTGCTTTCCTTCTCTTCTTCCAGTTTCTGTGGATACAGTGCCAGAGGGGAGAATATGGGGCAATGCTTGCTTAGGATCAAAGTAGCAGTGATAGGGAGTTGCATGACTCTTGTCCCCCCAGAGATTCTTTTTAATAGACCTGTCACCCCACTGAAGAAATCTTAGTGCATTAATCATATGCATTACAGTTAATTAACCAATGCTTAATTAATTACTTCCACCTACATTTGCTCATGAGAAGAGAAAAACAGTTGCTCTAAAGAAAAAGGCTCACTTTCTTTGTTAGGAGATGATGGACACATTTCCCTTGCTATTTGCAACATCAGGCATTGCGGAGAGGAGAGAGAGTTTTTCTTGCATACTAATAAGTCTCATGACTTTGGGACTTGTTTAAGCCCTTTCTTATGCTCCTGTGTACAGCTCCTAATCTAACACTTAATTGTCACCCAGATGATTCATGTGCCCCTATGCTGCATATCAATACTGGTTTTGTTTAGATCTCAGCTCTCAGGCTGCAGGCCGAGGCTGCTTCGGAGGCGGCCCATCTGATCCTGAGCATTTGTTTGCTCCCAGCATCACAGCCAAAGGCACGTGTCCTCCTTTGCCCCCCCCCCCAGCTGCATTCCCATAGCCAGTGCCCTGGCTGCAGATCATGGAGCACAACCAACAAGAAGTCCCAGCTCCTGCACTGGTTCTGTAGCAGGAGGAAGTATCTTTTTTGAAGACCTGAAGGGATGGAAGAGCTAAAGCAATCTCTCCCTCTCCCACCCCCTCATGGCATTCATCACACCCGCCCAACTCACAGGGCATACCTTCTTGTTAACTTAGAATTCCACCATCCTTTGCCATGGATTCTGAAAGAAAAAAGCCTTCATCTCTTTGCACAGCTTTCTCCTTTTGAAAATTACATTTTTGCAGGCCTGCCAGGCTGCCCCGTCATTGTTCCATTGTGAGTCCAAATATCAGTGAGCTCAATTCGTTTGCATTTCTGTGCAACGAGCGTGCTACTATAGCAGCCCTTTGCATTCTTGTTGTTCTGGGTGCCACGGAAAGTAAAGGTCACTCATACCTCCCTTCACTCCCTGGTCTGTAACTTTTCCAAAATTTGGGGAGATGGTTTTGAGATTTCCTCCAAGAAGCACTGTGAGTCTGGGGTCACCCTCAGCTTTGTTACTTGCCCTTTACAATTAGGGCTGCAAAGGTTAATCAGTTGGTGCAACTGGTCTAACAGAATTGACAGAATGCTTTCCCACTTGGCATCCAAATTCTGCTCCCTTTTTCTTCCGATTCTCAGTCAAGACAGCTGAAGACTTCCCTCCATTAGCAGCCTAGGCAAGGAGCTACATAAACGTAGGGCTGGCCTATCCTGAAGCAGACTGAGGTAACTGCCTCAGGAGGCAGAGCACCTACATCAATCTGCTTTCCTTCACTGCTGCTGCTCCTCCTTCTCCCTGGATTTGAAAGGGAAGTGTGGAGGAGTGAAAAGTAGTGGGCTAGAGTGTCAGAGATGCTCAGAGACACTCTAGCCTACCATTCATCTCTCCTCTCCTCCACACTTCTTCTGCTCTGCCACCTGAAGTGAAGTACCTCAGTTAGCTTCATGGAGAGCCCCATCCTATCTGACCTTGCTAATTGATTCTTTCTGCCTGTTCTCACTAGATCTGCTGGAAGGAGTCAACATCACCAGCCCGGTGCTGTTAATTCATGGTACAGTTGGCAAGCCTGCCCTGCTCTCCGTGAAATACACCAGCACCAGTGCCGACAAGCCCGTGATCAAATGGCAAGTGAAGCGTGACAAGCCCGTGACCGTGGTGCAGTCCATTGGCACTGGGATCATTGGCAACCTGCGCCCAGATTATAAGGATCGAATTAAAATCTTTGAGAATGGTTCCCTGCTGATCAATGAGCTACAGCTGTCTGACGAGGGGACCTATGAGGTGGAGATCTCCATTACGGACGACACCTTCACGGGGGAGATGAACATTAACCTTACGGTGGATGGTAAGAGGAAGAAGGGCTTTGAATGCCCAGCTGCAACAGAACCAAGGGCGGGGGTGGGGATCAAAGTGGGAGGTTCATGTAGTCTACTTGCTAGATCCCCCTAAATGTGTTTTATCTACTGTGGAATAGAAGGCAGTTGTGCAGAGGACTGCAAGTGGAAAAGCAATGATGACCTGGTGTTACATCCAGAAATGCTACTGGTGAAATATCCTATTCTGTAACCCCAGTCAGTGCACACCCAAGGAAAAGCCTGGAGACACTGTACCACATTGTATCACGCTGAATCATGCCAGCTGGCTTGGATGGCAGCATAGCTGTCAAAACACAAACCCACCACGTGACAACTGCTCTTTCTTCTCCGGCTCTTCTTGTCCGGCCTTAACCATCATTCAAGATTCCTCCTGTCCTTCCGTCCTTCCTTCCTTAATTCAGTGTTCTCTCTCTCTCTCTCTCTCTGCTCACACAACCTTCCACTTTCCTGTCCTAGAAAATTTGCTTGTAGGGCATGCTGTTCTGGAAGATGCCACAAAAGCCTCTAGTTTCTGTTTCAAACTCAGTAGGTCAGTGTTTCCCAAACTGTAGATTGGGACCCACTAGTGGGTCCTGAACTGATTTTGGGTGGGTGGTGAAAAGTTTTTAAAACATACAAAAAACAACAACTTTGCAAGCACTCTTGCCTGGTTTGCAGAAGAAAACCATTAGCTCAAATCTTAGCCTGTGGTATGGTAAGCCCCATACCCCCAAATTAAAATGTCACATTTTCCTATTTTTTATAGTAATGGGCATGCTGTAGATCACGGGTGAACCCAGTTTCAGCCTTTCAGAGAGTGGCGTTTATGTGTTTTTATTCAAAATGTACATTACAGTTATACATTATAATCACTTTAAAAGCGTACTGGATAGGTGATATAGATGGTCATGTCAGCAGATGAAGCCACAGTCATTACCTATGCAATCCACCATTAAATAAAACAGATTTTTTTTTGCAGATTTTGTTTTTGTTTAATAATGAGAAGTGCAGAAAGTGGATATAAGTTTTTATTTCATTATTTAATCATTTTCACCCACCTTCGCCTATAAGTTCCCAAGAACTACCCTTGGAGAAAAGTTTGAAAACCATTTCATGGCAGCATGAGTGGTTGACTAAAACAGTAACTTTGATTTCCCAATCATTGAGTTGTTTCTTTTTAATCATATTCCACTCAGAGATCTGAAGTAGAAACGGGATAATGGTTGGAAAAGCCGTTTCCCCCCATGTTTCATTCTTTCTTTGCAAGAATTAACGAGTGACCACCTCTCTCGTTTCCACTTCCCAGTTCCAATTTCAAAGCCTCATGTGGTCCTGGCCTCCTCGACCGTCCTGGAGCTCAGCGAATACTTCACATTGAACTGTTCCCATGAAAACGGCACCAAGCCTGCGTACACGTGGCTGAAGGACGGCAAACCCCTCAGCAACGACTCCCGTCTGATCCTCTCCCAAGACCAGAAGGTGCTCACCATCACCAGGGTCCTGATGTCCGATGACGACACTTACAGTTGCCTGGTGGAGAATCCGATCAGCAGTGGGCGCAGCATCCCCATAAAACTGACCGTGTACAGTAAGTGTGACTGGTGTGGGTAAGGGGGGAAAACTTGGGAATGGGGTTGTTCCATATGACAAGAACGCCTCTTAGATAAACAAGGATGGAAACTGTCAGCCCTTGGTGAGCTGAACTTTCTGGAGTCTGGTAATTGTATGATCAAGTGGCTCAGTATACAGGGTTAGAGGGATGAGACTCTCTTTCATCGTATTAATGACCTCTTCAGTGTCTCCCAGTTACACTCTGGTTACATGTTGGCAACAAACAGGCAAACCTTATTGTGTGCGTGGTGTGCTGCTTGCCTCCTTCCTTTTGGAAGACTGTTTTCCAACTGCCTAATTCTTTGGATGTCAGTAGTGGTGAGGAGGGGAATATGCTCTCGAGTAGGACCCTCCTGCATCAAGTTTATGGGAGAAGGGGTTGGGGTGGGCAGTTCACGAGGCCAACTGAGGCAGTTGCCACAGGTAGTGGATTGGCAGAGAGCAGCCTCGCCTGCCTGCTTGCCTCTGTTGCGCCTCCTCCTGCTCCCTGAATTGTAATATGAGTGAGACACTCTAGCCCACCACTCTCTTCTCCTCTCTCCACTTCCTCCTCCACAATTCCTGTGTTCCTTTTTGAACACTGAAAGGGGGAATGGAGGAGCAGTGGAAGGTGTGATAGTGGCCACTTATTGCTTCCACAGCTGTGTTGCTTCTGCCTCTACAGTTTCTGACCTCTTGTACACCCTTCCTAAGTCCCATGGCCCCATTGTGGTAGAATTGGCCCCCGGCTCCTATGCAGTTAAAAAGCAGTTCTTTGCCTGTCGGAATTGCTTTCTTTTCCTCACACTCTTTTTCCTGGAGGCAGGACTTTCCCGCTCCAAATGTCCCAAAAGGTCACATGCCTTTTCTTCTTGTGGTGCAGAATCCCGAGCTAACCCAAGGACAAATCCCCCTTGGCGCAGCCTGCAGAATCAGCCACTGCTTTGGAATTTTATTCCTTCCAGCTGGCAGGGCTCAGGTGATACCAGAGAAAGAGGCAGAGTCTCCATGGTGCCCTTAGAACAGGGCCTTGAAATATGGCCCATAACGCTCAGGCCAGAGTTATAAATCAAGGGTGGGACTGGGTCTCTGCGGGCTGTGTCCAGATGGCGCCAGTGGGGGGGGGGAGAGTGACCTGTCCCAGAATGTCCTTCACTGGATTCTTGCACAGAGGGAACTTCTCACTACTAGATGAAATGTTTTTGCATAAAACCTCCTCCAGTGTATAACATTGAAAATGGAGAACTTGAACCTAATGCAGTTTGGTCTCATGGGTTTTGAGATGGCTGATGGACATGTGAACAGAGCAAATAGGTGGTGATCACCTGAGATGGTGGAGAAGGTGCCAATGCCTGCCTGCCTGCCTGCCTGCCTGCCTGCCTGCCTGCCTTCGGGGCAATTTCTCCTACGCCATGGAAGGTTAAGGCTTCCCCACCAGTGCTGCGGGCTGGATACAATCGGATAAAATCTTGCAGAGGGCCGGATGTGGAGACTCCTGGGCTAGAGCATCTTGCTTTGGCCTACTAATCTCTTCTCCTCCCCTCTTCCTTTTTGAATCCAGAAGGAAGAATAATGGCAAAAGAGAGAGCTGGCTTGCCACCCACTATGGGGGCAGCATTGGGTGTGCCTCTGCAGGTGTGGCAATGGCTTGGGCCAGCCCTACCTCACAGCATAAGCCATTTCAAGCCAAAGAACCCTGGCCCTGAATTATGGGCTGTCACCTTGAGGTGCTCCTCCTCTTCCTCCTCCTGGGGACCCTGGGAAGGCAACTAAAAACCCTGAAACTGTTCTAGGGTGTATCCTTCTGACTTGCTTGTTCAAACTCTGACACCTCTTTTTGTCTCTCTGCAGGAAGAAGCTCCCTCTATATTATCCTCTCCACTGGGGGAATTTTTCTTCTGGTTACTTTAGTCACCGTCTGTGCCTGTTGGAAACCATCGAAGAAGTATGAACTCTTAAAATACGGACTCTTGAATGTCGGGCCCCTGGTTACGCTTAGGAAGCAACATTGAAGGGAGTTACTTGCAGTGATCCAGTTACTCTTCTGTGGACCTGCCTGTTCTTAATATAGGGCCATCCCTGTGCCTAGCACTTCACAAGGGAAGAGACACAAGCGAGATAGTGGAGGAAGGGATGGGGATGCTCTTGTTCCATGTGCACATACTTAGGCTCAGCTCCTGTAAGGTAACTTGGCAGGGTCCAGCCAGAGGCTTCATAGGAAAGTGGGTTTTGAGAAGAAGTGCTTCAGGGATGCTCCTCCACACTTCCTCTTCCGCTATATCCCCCCTCCTTTTCTAGCCTAGGCGGTGGGAGGAGGAGGAGCAGTAAAAGGTGTAAAATAAAATACACATTAAAATGAATGTGGATCCACCTGAAATGGGCTCACTCCCCACTTAGTGGATCCTGACCCACGATTTGAGAAATGGTGACCTAGTTGGTTTTTGAATCTGAAAGGCAGGAAATGAATTGTTTTTTTGTAATAAATAAACCAAACAAATACATGGACTGTGAAGATGCTGCTCCAAAATCAATCCAACTAACACAACCTTTGATGGGGGCGGGCGGTGGGTTTCTGGGGTTGCATTAATTCATTTAGGAACAAAAGAAAAATGGAAAAGCAGAATTCCTCTGAGTATGTGGACCAGAACGAAGAGCAGTTAAAGCATGAGGGTAAATGATTCATGTCTGAATATTGAATCGCAGACTGGTATCTTTTAGAAATAGATATTGTGTGTTTGGTTACCTTTTCCCGACGTCATCACTCAGGCTGCATCAAGGCCGCACCCTTCTCAGCAACATTTTCTCCTTCATGTCATATTAGAACTCAGGGGCCATGCAGCTGACAGCAGATTCAGGATCGACTGAAGAAAATGCTTTTTCTGCAAGAACAGTGTACTTGTGGAACTCACTGCCTCATGATATCACTCTATGGATGGCTGTACACCACCCTAAGCTCCTTGGAAGTAGGGCGGTTATAAAAATATGGAAAGTAAATACATAAATTAAAAGGGGATTACAGAGATTCATGGAGGAAAGATTTATCAACAGCTCTTAACCGTGATGTCCATATGAAACCTCCATGTTCAGGAGCAGTAAGCCACAGTATCAGCTGCTGGAGAGCACGGGGAAAGTCTGCTCTCTCATGCCAGTAGCCTTCTCAGAGGTCACTGTTGGTTGGCCATTGTTGTCCATAAAATGTTGGAATAGATTAATTTTTGGTCTAATTTAGCAGACAGCTGAGAAAGCCTTTCTGTCTTTTCTCTTGTTTCTCCACAATGGAACAAAACATAACACCCATTTCCTTTCTCATTGTCATGCAGTCGAGGTTGTCCCACGAGGCGGAGAACACGAACGCAAGAATCCAGTCGCTTTGTACATTCTGAAGGACAAAGTGAGTTTCAGAGATTGGGGGCTTGGTGTGCGTGCCAGCAGTTGAACAGCATTCAGATGCAATGGTGCAGAGAGCTCTGTTGAGGTATAAGAATGAAATCTGCAGCTCCTCTGCCCTTGATCTGCTGCAGCTACAGGAGCCTCAACGAGTTGCACTATATGTTTTTTTCCTTGCCTAAAAAGCTTTAGGCACCCCCCCCCCCCATCCTGCCATTATTCTAGGGAGTTATTCACAAGTTATCCCTGAATTTGCTTTTAGCTCCTGAGATGCTGTTTGCAGTCCTGCTTAAAATAAATGTTAACTGTGTTTAGAATGCATAGGAATTCAAATGTTTTAATCAGCTAAGGACCAGACTTCCATGTCATGCGAGGGAGTGATTTGCTGATGTTTTCATGTTTATCTTAAAGCAACTCTAAATTTGGTTGGCAGAGAAGGAGGGAGGGAGCATTCTGCTTTCCACGGTCATTTGCTTTTTATGCCACCTGTGGAGTGACGTGCTGCTTTTCCATTGTTGGCCCTCTGCACCTGCGTAAAGGGGTTTTGTGAAGTGGAATGGAAATCCCTGTTTGACTTAGTGGGGAAAGGCTGCAAATATCAACTGTTGGTGACAGTTGGAGTGAGAACAGGACAGTTGAAATTTTAAGGATCCAGAAGGGTGCAGATGTACAAGTACATCTGGATCAGTGCCACCCTTAGGTTTTTTTTTTTGGGGGGGGGGGAGCTGGGACAAAAGTCCCTCTATACTTTGGAAAGTACATGTCCATGCCAGCTGCTCTTTCCCAGTGTCGAGAAACTGGGCAGCAAGTAGTTCATGCCTCTACTAGTAGCTGGAGCAACAGTGGTGAAGGAGGACTCTCGCCTGTTTGCTCCCCAGTGTAGTGATTGTTACAGCTGGGAGGGATACTGGTGAAAAGAGGTGACATGAATTTGATAGATCTGTGGGTAAATTGCTGTCGTTCTCCAAGTTGAGTCTGAAAAGGGCCAAAGGAATGAATGGCCATCAAAAGTCCATTTTTGCTGATAAGTCCTCTTGCTGCCAAAAGTAACAGAAGTGGCACAAAGAGGTGGGTGGGATGTCCACTTGACTCCGCTCTCCCCCTCCACCACTTTGCCAGAGTGGCGCACTGCCCTTTAATAGTACCACCCTGCAATGAATGACAGGCAGCTCCACCCATTTCAGCGTCATTTCCTAAGGCTGCCACAAGGGGGCATGTTGTTCCCATAGTCTTGGAGGACTTGAAGGCTAACTCTTCTGTAACATTTCTGGAAATGCTGCATTAATTTCCCACAACTCACGAGTGACACCTGCTGGTGGAAATTCACAAAGTAGTCCACTAGAGTGGACAGCTGCTGCTGCTGAACCCAGTAGTCCAGTTCTCCATCTGTAAAATGTGCATAACATACATACATATATATGATTGTATCCCTTGACCTTCCCCACCCTTTAAAGCCACAGTGCTATGACTGCTACGTAAGCTTTCCCCACGCTAGTCTCCTGATTGATGTCCCACCAACTCTCTTGTTGCGATTAACCCTTCACAGGGAAACAGCAGGCAATACAGATGGGGCTGTAGTAGTGTGGCTCTCCCCTTAGAAAAATGATGAAAGAGAGGAAGGGTTAGAGATCTGGCCTTGCCTTGTTCAATCAGAATTGGAGCCTTTGGAGATTTGATGACCTGTCACCTGCACTACCTCCCCTTTTTGGCTCTAAGTGCTTAAGTGGTCTGAGATATGAGCTGCCTCTTATCTATAGGCTGCCTGCCTTTTTATAGCCCTGCCTCTCCGAGGGGGTTCAGAGTGAAGGAGAAGTTGGAGAGGAGTGTCAAAGATGCTCTCCTCCACACTTCCTGTTCTGCTCTGTTCCCTTTTTCCTTCACAAATTTGCAGAGTGCAGGAAGAAGAGGAATTGGGAGAGGCTGATGCATTGCTCTGCAGTTGGCATGCCACTGCAGGCACTAGGGGGCCGTAGACTCCCCTTTTGTGTGCTTTGTGCCCAGCTCCTGACTGTGGTCTCTTGCTCTTCCTTGCTTCCCATAAGGAGTCTCCAGATGCAGAAGATGAATCCCTCCCTGATTCCCGAAATACCACCGAGCCCTCGCCGCCCAGCTACTCCAGCTCTCCACCTCCTCCTGGAAGATCCCCCGGACTGCCCGTCCGGTCTGCTCGCAGATACCACCGCTCCCCGGCCCGGTCTCCGGCCACCTCCAGAACACACATATCCCCCACCAGGTCCCCCACCTCTCTGGGACGCACCCCAAACACCACCCGCTTGGTGCGGACTGCTGGCGTTCATATCATCCGTGATCAGCAGGGGGAAGCCAGCCCTGTGGAAATCAATGCGTGAGGGCAGCGGCGGAGAAGCCTCAGCCTGCCTGTGAATGTGCCTGGGTTAGCCATGCGTTTGTGCTGGGCATTTGCACATGCCGACACATCCTATTAATGGGAAGTTGTCCAGGGTGCTGCTTTAGGTAACAGTGCGTCACAGTGCCCCACTTGGCTGGATGGACCCACTTAAAAAAGGTTTACAGTAGGTGCCACGCTCCTGCTTCAATATGTTTTAAAGGAACTAACTTGCTATCTGTTACACCCGAGGAGCAGCGTGCAGGTGTTACTAAAGTCTTTGCTTTTGGGGATGCCCAACTAACTGCCTTAAAGCCTCCTGTTTCTATCCAAGCAGTGTGGGAGGGGGAGGGTGGGAAGGGGATGGTTTTTGTATGCAGCAGCAATGGATGGGGGAATGTATTCATTGGGAACATGGCCACAAAACCATCTCAGCATCCTGGTGGCCCTTCAGCACCAGGCACGGCCTGACCCAAACCTCATTTTTGAAAGTTGCCGTCCCTTACGGGTTGCACACTGTCCCCAATTTTCGCCCCCCCAGTCTCAACTGTCCTTTAAGAGTTGCCTGCAGGTTGCAAGCAATGGCTGCTGTATAGAAATTGCAGCTGTCCCACCAGACTCATATGGAAACTTCAGATCTTAACTCATCAAACCCATCTTCTCCATCCTGGGGATATATGCGGAGAAAACTTATCCCATTTCAGAATACTGTTGTCCCATGGAGGGGCCTCTTGAAACAGACACTCACTGAAGGTCAAGACAGATGTGAAATGCTTGTCTGCCTCCTTGTCTTGGTAGCTTTGCAGTGATCCTGAAGGCAGCAAAGCACTGAAGACATGAAAGCACCAACTATATGGTTGCTGGTTTTTTTTTTGTTTTTGTTTTTGAATTCACCACCCAAGCAGGAAGTGCCAGCACACAGACATGAGATTGAATGAAACGCCAAGCTGATAACGCTTTCCAGTATTTGTCACATGACCATAAGTTATATACATCGCATTAAATCTTAGTGGAGAACATTTGCGTGTAACCTTATTTCTGTGGCTCTTTGATATGAAAGAAAAAAAAGAAATGTCTTCTGTGAAGTGGTCCTAAGGGCCAAACTACACGTTACGTGTAGCAGAGGGCACAATCGCAACCCAGCTTTCCAAGTCAGGGCATTGATCTCAAGATAAGATCTGTCTCCTGGAGCTGTAAAGGATGTTTGGACCGCTCTCGGAGTCAGAGAGGCCATCGCACAGACTTGCGCCATCCTCCCTGACTCCGAGAGTGGTCCCAGAACACTTTCCCATGGCGTCTATTTTTTGCTTTCCAAATCCCAGCTGCCTTTCTCTGCAGCTGCCTTAGTAGGTGCAGCAAGAACATGGGCCACGTAGATCTGTTCAACATTCAGTGTGCAGTGGAAGCTGTCCCATGATTGTCACCAGCTTGCATCTCGCAAGAGTCCATCCCAGGAAGAGCCAGATAAGTATTTGAAGAGGGGGGGGGAAATGATTTTATTGAGCAACTTGGGTAGCAACAAGTCTTCAGAATGTGGACTACCACGTGTGCATCTGTATTTCTGCCTGCATTTATAGATAAGGACAGTCTTGTGAGCTTTCAGCATCCCTATCCTCAAACCAGGTCCGCACACTGCTGAGAACTCCTCCCTTCCTGTGATGTGTTAAATGGGTTGTTGCAAGATTCATCTTTTCAAATTCTGCCAGTGATGGATAGGGTGTTTTAATCGCATGCTAGATCTCATCAGTTGTACTTCTATAACAGCTGCAACTCAAACACATTTGGCGCTCTTTTGCATCTGCTTGGTGTGTGCCATAGGAGTACAGCAATGCGCTGGCCTTTGGTTGCCATGTGCTTATTTAATTGGACATGAACATGACTGGCCCATCCCTAGCAGTAATCACAGCTGACAGCAGGTGGCAGTGTTGTACAGACGGAATTTGCAAGGCAAGTGGTGGGAATCTTCTGCAGGAGCTGTGAGGTTGGTATAAGCAAAACGATTGGATAAGTGCATCTCCAGATAAATCTGAAGTGTGAGATAGTGGGTTCTGGTGTGTCATTCATCCACACACCTGTGCCTTAGTGCCGTTTCATCTCTAGCTTACAGAACCAAGAAGCAACAGCAGGTGGGATGGATAAGGGCACAAGCCAGGGTTGGCATCCGAGGTTCGTATCCTTGGGTAGTTACCAAGGGCTTAGTGCTCATCCCAGCTCACCTGTGCCCATTGTAGCATCACTCTTTCTGCTGCCTCTTCCTCTGTCCAGAAACATTTATCTCCAGCATAAGTATAGGCTTTTGTTCCTCTCTGGGGAACAAAAGCTGCCAGGGGAAGTCGCAAAACCAATATTTGCAAATATTCAAGATTTGCCAAAATGTCAAAGGTTTGCCCTCCAAATGGAAAAAGGTGGAAGGTGGATGCCAAATTGGAACGGGGATATTTATCCCCAGGTTTGCAAGGTGAGTGCTTAGATGGCAATCCTATGCACACTTTTCTGGGAGTAAACGTTGTTGAACAGAAAGGGACCTACTGCTGAGTAAACATGCCTAGGATTGCACTGTGGATTTTACTATTGTTAACCACATTGACTTAATGTTTGCTAATATTATGATCCAGATAATTGTAAATATTGCTTGACTATTTTGATTGGCATCAAATATGGAATCTTAAAAGTTGCCGGTCATTGAGCACTGTCAGAGTCTTGGTGCATGGATCTGGTACTAGGGTATTTGCAACTTGGATGATTGTGTCCTGGTTAAATGCATTCCAGTCATTTGCAGACTGCCTTCTGGAGCATTTGTTGAGGTCATGTTCATCAGATGGGGAAACATTCTAGTGGCCTTACATTCCCCTGGCCTTTGATAAGAGCCAAGGCATGCTTGCCTACTCACAAGTAAAAATCTCAGTATCTCAGGGCGCAGTCCTATCCAACTTCACAGCACCGACATAGCTGTACCAATGGGGCATGTGCGGCATCCTCACCTCAGAGCTGCATTGTCCTTACACTGGAGCTGGTTAGGATTTTGGCCTCAGCTTCACTTTCCATAGGGCTCAATGCATTTAGCTTGTCAGTTTCAGGACCCACCAACCATCAGGTTGCGACCTACAGTTTGGGAAACACGGCCATGTTATCTATTCTAAACCTCTTCTTCCAGCAGTAGCCTTGCCTCTGCATTTCAAAAATAAAAACTCATAGAAAAATACATATATTGGTACTCAAATGTCCAGGATGCAACATGAATGGATGCAAATGGCCAGTACTGGAATGCATTTGACTGGGAGACTGTTGTCGAGGTCACAGTTATCCTGTCACTCATGTCAGTATCAGTCACTGCAGCTTGTCAGATCCTAAACACCACTCCTTGTCAGTTGTCTAGACCAGACAAGCATTAACTCTGAATCGTGACATTTTGTAAACTATTTGAATGTTCAGAGAATCCCTGGTGAACGCTGAATGTCACCACTGGCAGAAGAAAATTTCAGCTCAAGCCTGACTGTATCTCTGGAGGTTTGCTTTTGCTTTCCGTCCATGCCCAGCTCTGGTGGCGACACCCTCACCTGCTGTTCATCTCATTAGAATTTCCTGCCGGTGGTACAAAATGTTTCACTGTGAAGAGCAAGGACAACAAGGGGATTTTTAAACTGCTGATGAAAAGGCTATTGTGTGAGAGGAGGGTGCGTTGGTGTGGGAGGGGACAGAGGGAGGCCCCGTTTAATCTTTTTCCTTTACCAAAAAAAAAAAAATCTCTGCAGACTCGAGTGCCTCCTTTCCTGTGCCTCCGCTCGAGGAGAGTGGCTTGCCAGTCACATGAGCTCATTGCATTTCTTAATCCATGATAAATGTTGGGAAAGATGGTGATACGTGTGGTGGAAATCCAACCAGATCACATGAAAGGGAATTAATGAAACAGAGTCAATCCTATTAGTTCCGGCCTGTGTAGCTTTGAGGTAGAGGCGGAGGGAGGGAGAAGGAAGCATTGACTAGCATGGGGAGGAGGGAGACACAGAGCCCTCACTCAGCGCTGTGTAGTAGAAAGGCACTGTGGTCCGGTGGGGAAAGCATTGGTTCAGTTCTGCTCTCTGACACTGCATTGCTAAAGAGCCTTGGGCAAGTCACAACCTCCATTCTCTCTCTCTCTCTCTCTCTCTCTCTCTCTCTCTCTCTCTCTGGGGTGTGTGTGGGTGAGCCAGTTGTGTATGAAACTTTGAGTAGCTTAATGAGATTTTCAAAAAGTGATCTAGAAAAATATTTTTATTAGCAGTATTTTTATTCCTTAGAAGTAATAGTTTATTGGAAGAGTAATTGTCCCTCTTCACCCCTGCACAGTCTTTCTAGTGGCTGTTGCTGGGGTCTGCCTTTTTTTAGATTGTGAGCCAGTGGTGTCATTCAAATGATTTAGGAACAGGAACTCACTTTTGATTGGCACTTGTCGGGAACCTGGAACCAGCCAAGGAGCCCGTTAGGATCCGGAACGCCCGTTCTGGTCCGTTCCCCCTGAATGACATCACTGTTGTGAGCCCTTTGGGACAGGGAGCCATTTAACTTTATTATTACTATTTGCCTGTAAACCGCTTTGTGAATTTCATGTTGAAAAGCAGTATATAAGTACCTGTTGATTGACTGATTGATTGATTGATTTCCCTCAAAACCTGGATCTATTTCCAGAGGCGTAGCTTGCAAACAAGCTTGCAGACAAGCTTGCCTCTTTGCAGGGCAGTTAGCAGCCATCTGATGTTTGAATAGTCACAGGGGTTGCGGCAATTAGTTACCTTTCCAAATCCTGTGTTTTCAGTGGAGGCTCTGCAGGATGTGTCAGAAATCAGGTCACGACCCACCAAGTAGGTCCCAACCCACTGTTTGGAAAACCACTGCTCTAGATTATCTGTAACCTGGAGTGGTTTGTTCTGCATCCCTCCAAAGAGGCCTTCAGGAACATTGGGAAGTTGCTAACCAGTTTCATTGGCAGGGTGACAGTGAATTCAACCACAGCTGGGTGGTCTAATGAAGGATGCCAAGGAGAACATTGATGAGAGTCCTACTAAGGGCAATGGTGATGCGATGAGACAGGCATATCTGCTCCCACAGGCGCATGTTCTGCCACAAAGCCCTGGGATCTGGCTGGAGAAGCAGGTCAGTTGGCAACCCATCTGCCATGTGTATGCAGGAGCTCCTGCACTGGGTGGGTGGGGGTGACTGTCTTTTTAAAGGGGCACCTGCCACAGGAAAATAAGCATAGTGCATCACGCATTAACATTCATGCATGTTAATATTTCCAGGCCACAAATCAGAAAACCGGTCCTGCTTATCCAAATAGCAAAACTGCTCAGCAAACGGCGTCGGTACAAGTCGTGAATCCACATGACGATGGTTCCCACGCACAGCCTACCAGGTGTTACAGGTAGCTGGATAAACAGACATGCATAGGACTGGAACGAGAAGGGTTCCAAGCACGTCACGTGTATTTTGAGACAATCCCGACAACAGCAATGGACAGCAGACATTCTTATCCCCATATTGCAGATGGGAAAAAATGAGGCCAGAGGTGGCGGCCCTTTAAAGAGACCCCCTTTTCCAAGAGAGTGGGGCAGTGTGGGAAGGGGTCACCTGAGTGTGCATGGGGCGTAGGAGGAGGGCATTTCTGGGTGAGAGCACATGGGCTGTGCGTGAGAAGCCCAAGGGTCTCCGAAACGACAGAGTGCTCCCTGAAAGATGGAGAAGTTGATTTGGGAGTGAGGCTACAGGGGCTACCCAATGCATTTTCTGTTGCACCAGCTGTGCTGGCACACGAAGAGAGCAAGTTTGGTCCTATCTCTGTTCCACTTGGACGAAGAGTCCTGTCTGTGCCCTTGGCCAGTTGGCTCAAGAACATGCTGGCTTTTGGGAGGGGGGGGATCCCTTTTGGTCAACCAGCACCTGGGCTGCCGGACAGGGCAGGCTCTGGGCCATGCCAAAGCGCCGCTCTATCTTCTCCCTCGGCATTGGCTGCAAAGCATTCCCGACTCCCCCTTTCCTCCCTCCCCGCTTCTCCCCCCCCACCCATCATTCCACACAGAGTGGGAAAATAACTGGAACAAAGCAGGGCTGGATCAATTTGAGGCTGGGGCTTCGGAGTCTCCCCGCTTTTGTCCAATGCCAGCTGGGAATGAGCGGCGAGGAGAAGCCCCTTCCCCTAGCGCCGGGACCACCTCCATTGAGCGGCAGTCAAGCAGAAGCCGGCTGGGGTCTCACCGCTTTTCTTTTCTTCTCTCTTTCTTAATGCGGCACAACAGCCAACGCCCCCCCCCCTCCCCAAGACCTCCTCTTTTCCTTGGATTGGGCCAGCCCTGCGAATGAGATGTCCTTTCCTGCTTTAACTAACTCGGGGAAACATCCGCAGACTCTATCTTTCTTTTCACGGGGTGAGGCTTGGCAGCAAAGGTTGACGGAGCTCCGGGGAGCCTGGAGCAGGGGGGGGCAGGACAGGGGGAGCAGGGGGTCGTGGCGAGGCGGTTGCCATAGGGACGGTCCGCCGACTGCCAAGGGGTGGGGTGGGCGACCACCAGACTTGGAGAAAAGCAGGCCTTCCCTAACATTGCTCACCTGCAGGGAGGTGGCGGGGGGCGGGCGGGCAAGGGCACGCCCCCCCCGCTTTCTTTCTGCACAGGCCTCGACGTGCCCCCCGCTTCCCACTTAGTCGACTCCGGAGCCTCCCGGCAGGCGAAGCTGGCCCAACAAAGGTCTCCGTGGCAGAGGGAAAATGGCCTCGCCTCAGGAGGCATTCCAAGCACTCCATCCTCCTGTCGGGATGATTAGGGGCCAATTTAAAGGTCGCGCGGGGAGAAAAAAGGCCCATGCTGCTTGCCGTGTGGCGGGACTACCTGCCTGCTAGGCCGGAGTGTGCCTCCGCAGCCCCCACTGGGCCGGGTTCACCGGTGACACGGAAGGGGAGGGAGGCGCAAGGCCAGCTCAATTCCGGGGGCTGCTCCAGTTCTGGAGAGGTGCTGACTGTTCGCCAAAGAGGGCTCTTCCCCGCAGTTCAGGCCCCCCATGGAGTGCCCCTTGTCGTTACCTGTGGAGCTGTAGGGCAGCAGGCCCTCATTGTCCACAGGTGGGGCACCCACGAATGTTAGCATCCGCAGGTGCACAACATCACTTTTTTTTTTTGCAATTGACAAGGCACCCCATGCTCACATCCCCCAATGGCCCAAATAATAAATGACCCTCCCCAGAACTCCTGTGGCATGCCTGTGGACCGCCGGTGGCCCGCCAATGGGCCACGGCATGTTGATTGAGAATCGTGCTCTCCAGAACCCAGGCCGCTGGTTTTCAAGGTGTCGAACAAGGTAGCCTCCATCAAAGGTGACGGGGAGTAAGCTTACAATCCAAGCCACTGGGAAAATGCCCTCGTTGAATTTGCACCTTCTGGGAACGGCCGGCCGAGAGTTTAGCAGGTGAGACGATGAGATGGACGTCCAAGATGGCTCGCGGAAAAAACAGGCATCCCAGGGATGACTGCGGACGAAAACGGAGGCCAAAGATATGTAAATGCTTTTGTCCAAGCCGGACAACCCCCACAAAGACTGTAAATCCTTCAGGGGGCTGACCTTGTTTGCCACAGAAAATGGCTGCTTTGTGCATTCGTGAGGGGGGCCCTGCCTCTGGGGAAGGAACGGCACTTTTGTGTGCCTCAGAAAACTCTGCAAAAAGAGAGGAGAAGGAAAGGGGGAAATTATCTTTATTGCTGCCATTGCTGTTTCCAAGACTGTATGAAGGGCCAAGACGGGTGGACAGACAAACATTCAACTGGGGCTCTCAGTGCTGGGAATGCTGGCTGAGATTTTGTTGGAGTGTGTCAGAGCGCAATCCTGACCTGGAATTAGGCCGGCGAAATTTGGCCGGCACAAGGGACACCGTAAAGGATGTTTGGACCACTCTCGCAGTCAGAGAGGCCAGCACACCGATGTGCACCAAGCTCCCTGACTCCGAGAGTGGCCCAAACGCCACTCCCTTGTATCTGGCATTCTGAGGTAAATTTATGAGGTAAAATTCTGAGGTAAGTGTGAGGTAAATACAGCAAAGTTTGGCCAGCACAAGGGACACCGTAAAGGATGTTTGGACCACTCTCGCAGTCAGAGAGGCCAGCACACAGATGTGCGCCAGCCTCCCTGACTCCAGGAAGCTCTCACTTGTGGCCCTTCCCCTGACCGCAACACAACCCGAAGAAAGGGTTCAACCCGTTAATCTCTATCAGGGCTTAGGGAGCCCTCCTGGAGCCACTGGCCTCTTTGGACCCCGGAAGACTGATGGGGATGACCTTGGGGCTGCAACCCAGCCTTTGTGTTGACAGCACCCAGCTGAACTTTGGAGAGATGGTATAAAGGGAAAGGGGTCATCTTGCCTAGGACTGCAGTCTTAGTTCCCACGTTTGACAGTCAGTGGAGGAAGTGATAGGAGGGGAGGGAGAGGAGCAGGGGGCAGACCTTGGAGCTGAGAGCAGGTTGTCGTCAACGCAAGGGCAAGGACTCCATGCTAATGACAACCTTCTCCACCAACGACAATCCATTTTTCACTTTGATTAGTGGTGGCTGGAACGGTCAGAATCCTGCCTTGCTATTGGCAGCAGCCACCGTACAATGGGCCAGAGATGTCCTTGGAAGAGAACGCTGGAGGCCAGAGGCTCTGGAAAGAAGGCTCTTTGCACCCTCACTTTTTAGGGGCGCAACATAAAGAATGTTGCAGTGACACGCCTAAACAATAGCTTGAATATCAGTGGAGGACGGCGCACGTCTGTGTGCTGGCCTCTCTGACTCGAGCAGCGCAATCCTATACCCCCCTTAGCGCCAGCGCTCGCGGCAGTGCCAACGCTCAGGTGCCACAGCAGTGCCGGCCATGGACCAGGCAAGCATTGGCGCCGCTCAGTCGACGCAGGGCCTCTGTGAGGGCGTTCCGGGGGTGTTACTAGGCGGTGCAGTGGGCGGAGACACGCGGTTGTGACGCAGGACAGCCGTAGTGCCAAATCCTAAACCCTGTCCCCATGGCAGCTCCGACAGTATAGGATTGCACCCTGGGAGTGGTCCAAATGTGCTTTACGGTGTCCCTTGTGTCAGCCAAACTTTGCTGGCCTAACTGTGCCGGCCTAACTCCAGGTGAGGATGGCACCCTTAAGAACTGGGCATGAACGGCATCAAAGCAGGCAGGAGACAGGGAAAAGACCAGGCCTTCGCTGGCTGGTAGTTCTGAAGGCTTTTCCTCAACTGTGCTTCTGATCCAGTCTTCTCCGAGAGCCTGGCTGTTTGTTGGCAGATTGGGGTGGAGGGGGTGGGTGGGAGACACCCCTTCCTTAATTGGGGGCTGTGGGCGAGCAGAAAGGCATGCGGGGGTGGGGAGCAGCAGTACTAATAAGCCAGACGAATGATCGATGGCTCGCGTATCCGTGAGTTAAATGAGAACAAATTCCTTTCGGCTAATTATGTTAGTTAAATCTGTTGGAGTCAATAAAAAAAAAAAAAACTCCCAGAAAACAAGTGGGGAAAGGGGTGGTGGTGGAAAGATGCAGGGGTGGATGACAGAGAGAAAACCAAAGTTGCAGGAGCAACAATGAAGACATCGCGGTTTTCGGCAGGGAAACGATGAAATAATTGGCCGGCGCGCAATAAATGTAATTGTGCGCCGGCTTCGGCGCATTGTGCCATTGTGACAAATGAAACTGTTCCAGGCGCCCTTCGAGGCGCCCCGCTTTTGCAGCCAGGTTGACAAAGGAGCAGCCGACAAGCGGTTAAATCTATCAGGGGATGGTCAATTTTGTTTGAAAACAGGCCTTTCTCTCGCTCGCTCTCCATCTCCCCCCCCCCCCAACAAAGCAAGGAGTGTTCTTTTATGCAGTCAATCTCCCTCGCCAGTACGGCTGGCTGGGACTCAACCCGTTTGCCTTGCTCCCAAAGAAGAAGTGCAGGCATTTTGCAAGGAGCAGAGCGAGTGGGGGACGGGGGTGGGGTGGGGGTGGGTGGAGGTTAGGGGGAGAGGGAGCAGGCGAAATAATGTGGGAAGGGTTTTCAAATGAGAAATATCTGGAAGGCAGCCACAAAGAGCAGCTCCCTTTTTCGTCATTGATCGTTGCATTTCGTCGCCGCGCAATATTGTGGAAATAAAAAAAAGAGCAAGGGGGAGAGAGAGAGAGAGAGAGGTCCTAGCGCAGAAACCAACCAACTCACCCCCCCTCCTGTCTTCTGATGTCACAGATGGTGCAGAGAGCAGCAGTCTGCTCACAGCATGGGGCCTAGATGCCTTCCTCCCCCATTGTTCCCCCAGTTAAAAAAGAAGGGGACAAAATACAAAAGCAGTTGGAAAACATGCTTAATAACAAATTCTAAATAATTTCCCAACACAGAGGGCTTGAGCTAAGCAGAGGGGAAAGCTGGGCAGGCAGCGAGAGACAGAAAGGCAGAGGGGAGAGGGAGGGGGTGCCACAGCTTGCCCCCAAAGTTTCTTGGGCATTCGGACAAGAGTTTCTTTGGATGCCTTGCATGCTACTGAAGGGAGGTGTTTTTTTTTCCCCCGAGTCAGCATCATCTCCCCCTTGGAGTCGTGTCCTCCCTGGGATGCTGCCTGCGGTCCTCCTGCTGGGTTTGGCGTCCTTCCCCTGGGCTTGGGGCTCTCAGGCGTGCCAATGTCACTGCACCTGCCTGGGGGAGTGCGCAGGGGAGGGTCTGCAGGTGGCAAAACGGCAGACCCGCCAGCTCCGGCACCACCACCACCACCACCATCCTAGGCAAAGGCACAGGCTCAGAGGTAAGAGAACCCTTTCTAACCCGGGGGCACATTGAGTCACAAGGTCTCCCAACAGGTGATGTTGTGCCCCTTCCAGAGCATCGGCTCGCCCATCTCTGCTGGAGCTTGCGAAGGACGTTCAGTGCCCGGTTGAGAATCTGGGTTGACGTCCGAGAGCATCTCGGGAAGCATGCCAGTTGGTGGGAACCTGGGTAGCGGAGGTTGTCGCTTTTACTACCTCGATGATGTTGGTAGCCAGGCTATTGCGTGGAGAGGGCATCAGTGGGTCGGCTTGTGGGCATAGCGTCGCCATACTTTGGTAGCCTAGAGAGAAGCAGCTTTGACTCCCAATGCATAAAAAGCAGAATATAAAGAAAACCGCAGAGTAAATGAGACTACTAGGCACTTCTTGCTAAGCCGGAGTTGGTCGTCAGTAGTTTTTTGCATCATTCAAGATGGTCTCTGCCCCAAAGACCTTACAATCTAAAAAAAAAAGAAGAAGCCGGAAAGGCAGGGATAATACCCAACTCTTCCAGTTGGGTAGAGAACGTGGATGCTCATGCATAGCCAATGATTCCTTTCCGTGGGACTTTGTCACAGAGAACTTCTGGCTGTATTGGGGTCTGTTTGTGGCATCAACTTCCAAATTGCAGAAATTACGAAGGGATTTGAGTAAGGGTGTTTGCTGCAGAGAACCAGACTCTGCTTTAACCACCTCTTCCCTTTCCAGGCAAAAGGAATCGGGTTGTTTGTTTTGAACGTTAGTGCCGTTAACGTGATGCCCTGAAGAGTGCATTTCTACCAACGTTGCTCTAACGCATCATTGGTAGAAAATGGTTATTAACAAGGGCAGGCATTTTTCTGACAGTTGATTTTTAAAAATGCTCCTTAGTGAAACACTCCCTGAGCATGATCGGGAACAACCGTGCATTGGGACAAAAACTTTTATGAAGTGTTGAAGAATGTGGACCTATGTGGAGTGTGTGTGTGTGTGTGTGTGTGTGTGTGTGTGTGTGTGTGTGAGAGAGAGAGAGAGAGAGAGAGAGAGAGAGAGAGAGAGTACTGTGTATACTCTCTCTGTGTGTGTATGTGCGCGCGCGCACACACATTTCTTAGCATCTCCTTTCTGAGCATCATTCATTTCCATCTCTTCAGCTTTTGAAAACTATAATCAGATGAACAAGAGGCCAGGTGATGTCTTGCTTGTAAATTATGCTAGTCTGCAGCGACTGTATAGGTAGGTCATGGCAAGTAGATAGGACATCTCTGAGAACACTTGTAATGACGGGCTCTGGACTGAACTGGGTTTGTAGGGAATTTTCTGCCACGGGTTACAGCACAGTGTGGGCCACTGGTTTAGCTGGTTCTGAGGTCTCACTCTTAACAGCCTCTGGTAGAATTACCAACTTTGACAGGCAGTAGTTCTACAGGAGATCCTAACTATAACTAAGGCTGCAATCCTAGGCACGCTTACCTGAGAGTAACCCTGTGGAACTGACTCGTGTTTAAAAGTGCCTAGGATCTCACATGCTCCCCCAGTTTAACCCTGCCTCTATTTTCCTCCCCATCTCTGTAGTTTCCCTGGTGTAGATCTCTAAATTGTAGGCTCTTTGCAGTACAGACGGGGTCCTCTCATTTCTTGTGACATGTGCTTGTCAGCTGCAGAAATCAGCATCATGAATTATGAACAAAGCTTTCTATTTGTGACAATATACTATGGTGTTGGAAATTGATCTTGTATTGGCACAGTCATGTTCAAAATCTGGAAGGGTTTCTTTAAACTCGACCCCTGCTAACCGGGCAAGAAGCACTAGGAAAAGTGGCGGTGTTCTTATATTTAGCGGGGGCGGGGGAGAAATTGTCCCTCTTCACCCCGTGCAGTTCCTTTTCTAGTGGCTGTTGCTGGGGGTGTTCTGCATTTTTTAAGAATGTGAACCCTTTTGGGACAAGGAGCCATTTACTGTTTTTTTTTTTGCCTGTAAACCGCTTTGCGAACTTTGTGTTGAAAAGCGGCATATAAATACTGTTGATTGATTGATGGAACTCGCCCACCAAAGATCAACCTCAATCCTATGCACAGATCCACAGATCCATGGGGATCACTTCCATCAATGGGATGGATTACTGGTGTACAACCCATGGCAAGGGTCTATCTTATAATTTGTGTCAGGGAGGAAGGAAATTGAACGGGATGGTGGTCAGACATAATAGTTGTGCACTTGCAAAGAGTCTCATTTTGTTTTAGACTCGCTCTGCGGGTCATGCCCAGGACAACAGGTCAAATACGACCTGTGGCGTGTGGCGTGTTGTGAATACAGAATCAGCCCTTGGTGAGCATCCGATGGGATGGGGCAGCCTAGAAGGAATGGTTTTCTAGCCTCTGGGAAGGGGATCTGATTGTCTCCAGTTTGACTTCTTTGGAAATCAATGGAAGGTTGTCACGTCACATGTGTGGAGGCGCACCAGCCATTGAAATGTGGCTTCGGACTCTCTGACTTGCCTTTCTTGCTGAGCTTTGTGGCTGATGGGCCAACAATTGGCCCCGTGTTCAACCAGAGAATGCAACAAAGCCGGGGACTCACTTCCCGAGTGCAAGAGCCTTCATTTGCAAGCCTAATACATGGGAAACAGGCCTTTCCGAGGCGCCAAGGATTGTCGGATTAGCCCGCTCCTCCTCTTGCGGAACAAGGTTGGGGGGTTCCCAGCCATCCCGCTACAGCCAGCCTACGTTTTCTAAGACGTTCTGCTGTTCGCTTTGCAGGTGATTGATTGGGTATTGATACTTGATAGTTTACATTATTGATACGATGCTTGCTTGCTTGATTTCTGGCACGGAAAAAGTTGAAGACCACTGGGTTATGACATGTATGAACTACACGCAAACGTGACTCATGTGTGCAAACTGGGTAGGGAGGAAAGGTGGTCTCTCACCCCCCCCCCACACACAGACACCATAAGTTTGGGCCAATTGTCCCCAAGTGGCATCTGATCCAAGTGGCAGGTGTGTCTACCCTCCTTTGTGTGCTGCAGGCTATGAGGACGCTGGCTTGTGATTTGATCTGCTCTTCGCTACGTGCTTGTTTTGTTTGAGTCAGGTTTATTCCGCCCACCATTTCCTGCTCCTTGGGCAACATCCTACCATTGTCCAGTTGCGTGTCCTTGGCACACTGGCTGTTTTCTAGGTTTTATGACTCGGAGTTGGGATCTTGATGCGCTGGAGAAGCCCGTGCACCGTCACCAGGGTTCTGCCCAACTTAAGGCGAATGCGCGGCCTGAGGAATGAATCAGGGCTGCGTGGCCTGAGGATGGGAGTTTGGATGCATCCTAATGGCTCCACCCCACCAACTCCATCCCCCTCCCCAGGCTGGCACACCTCTTGGCCTGCCCACCCCCACCCAGAAATGCCCTTCCGCCAGTAGTGTCATTCAAATGATTTAGGAACAGGAACTCACTTTTGATTGGCACTTGTCGGGAACCCGGAACCAGCCACGGAGCCCGTTAGGATCCGGAACGCCTGTTCTGGTCCGTTCCCCCTGAATGACATCATTGCCTTCGCCCCCCTAGGAATCTGGAGTTGCTCCCTTTAACCCTCTGAGTGCCGGCCAACCAAGAAGAAAAGCTCTTTGCAGAGGAATTGGGAGGGGGGAGGAGGGAGAGTGAAGTGGGCGGAGTCAGCCCTAATTTTAACTAGTGGAACTGAGTTCCCCTGCGTTCCCCCTGCATGACATCACTGCCTTCCGCCCTCCCTTGCACCACCTGGAACCGCCCATGCGCCAGCCAAACTTGGCTGAACTCAGCTGAATGTCTGCCAGTGCCATGGGGCCCATGCTGCAGGGCCTTAAGGGAGTGGCCTAAGCCCTTTTTCTCTTTCAACGGTGGGTCGCGACCCACCAATTTGAATTCCACTGCTCTAAACCATTTTGGAAGCGGCGACTCGCCAGAGCAGCCCTAGGCACATCTACTCAAAAGTAAATCCCTTTGGGACCCATGGAGCTTACTCCCAGGAAAGCGTGCATAGGATCGCAGCCTGAATGTGGCAGTGGACGGGCTTTTGTTCAGATGCAAACCTGACACCTTGTTGAACGGGAATAAATAAAGCTTGCCTCAACTCCCATTCATTTAGGAAGAAAAAAACGGTGCATTTCCCGAGCATTGTCTATGTGTATAAGGAAGGGGTGAAAGAGACATAATTGAAGGAAGGGAGGCCGGGCATGGAAAACAAAAATGGACATTCCAGTGGAAGGGGGGGCTTGTTTGTTTTGGCTTGGGAGGGGCTGAGTTCCAGTTCTCCGGTGATACAGGAGGAAACCGGAAAGTTGGAGCGCTGTCTCCCTTCTCGGAGCAATACAACGCCACTTTCCAAATGAAGTTGGAGGCGGCCGCTGAATTCCCGCCCCCCCCCGCCCCAGCAAACCCTTTCCGTATCCTGTGCAGGAAAACACAGGCTCCTACTGCAGGGGATGGGACTGCCTCGCTGAAAGCTTGCGAGAGTTGACCAGCGTGCCTGTGTGGCAAAGCGGAGAAGCAGCCAGCAATCTGGGGGCTGGCTGGGAGGAAAGGGGAACCGTTAGCAGGATCCAGTCAATCCCCTGGGATGCAAACTTCTCCAAAGCAACCGGTCCAGCGACTACACGAGCATGTCAGTGCGTGTAATGCTGCAGAGGTTCTTGGTGTGGGCCCTGTTCCTACTCTTGGGAGGTGAGTACATCGTACATGGCCAGAATCTCAGACCTATGAAGTGCATAGGATTGACTTTCTGAGGTCAGATCTCCTCCCCCCCCTTCTTGGAAAGGAGGGGATTGGGGGGGGGCTGCAATCGTGAGTGTGCTTACTCAGAAGTAATATTAATGTTGTTGTTGTTGTTCAGTCGCTAAGTCATGTCCCACTCTTCGCGACCCCCTGGACCACAGCACGCCAGGCCTCCCTGTCCTCCACTAGCTTCCGGAGTTCGCCCAACTTCATGTTCATCGCTTCGGTGACACTCTCTAACCATCTCATCCTCTGCCGCCCCCTTCTCCTTCGGCCTTCAGTCTTTCCCAGCAGGAGGGTCTTTTCTAAAGAGTCCTCTCTTCTCATGAGGTGGCCAAAGTATTGGAGCTTCAGCTTCAGGATTTGTCCTTCCAGGGAGCAATCAGGCTTGACTTCCTGTAGGCTTGACCGATTGGACCTCCTTGCAGTCCAGGGGACTCTCAAGAGTCTTCTCCAGCACCATAATTCGAAAGCATCTATTCTTCGGCACTCTGCCTTTCTTATGGTCCAGCTCTCACAGCCATACATAGCTACTGGGAAAACCATCGCTTTGACTAGGCGAATCTTTGTTGGCAGGGTGATGTCTCGGCTTTTTATTAAGTTTTCTAAGTTCGCCATAGCTTTCCTCCCAAGAAGTAAATGTCTTTTAATTTCATGGCTGCAGTCACCATCTGCGGTGATCTTGGAGCCCAGGAAGATAGTCTGTCACTGCTTCCATTTCTTCCCCTTCTATTTTCCAGGAAGTGATGGGAGTGGTGGCCATGATCTTAGTTTTTTTAATGTTGAGCTTCAAGCCAATTTTTGCACTTTCCTCTTTCACCCTCATCAGCAGGTTCTTTAAGTCTTCCTCACTTTCTGCCATTAATTTCTGCCATATTAATGTTACTCCAGATGAAACAAGGGAAGATGAAACAGATTGATGGGAGGTGTTTTTTTTTGGGGGGGGGGGGAGGGAAGTGCCTTGGCTGAACACACCTTGTGGGAGGAAGGTTCACTTTTCCATAGCAAGAGATTGGACAACCGGTGGGCTCAGAACATGTGAAGTGTCTGGTGTGGATGTGTGACTTGCACATGTCAGCTGGATCCTGTGGAACCATGGGTTTTCTGTGTGCGCCCTAAAAGAACATGAAAACTCAAAAACAAAAACAAAAACCGGAATCAGTGATCTACGGGAAATAACTGGACTGCCTTGCCAATAAAAGCACGAAATCTGTGTATTTTTTTCCCCTTAAGCAACACTTACAGGGGTGTTGGAAGGACAGCACCAGGTAAGAATCGGGAAACGCTTGTGCACCCAGACAGTGTGCAGTTGCAGGCAGGCCCTGTTCTTTCTCGGATTGACTGTAGAAATGGAGAGAGCTCCTCGTGTGTAAACAGGGTCAGGTGCGGGTGGTTGGCCTCATTGGAGTGAAAGGAAAAAAACTTAGAGAGCAAATCCTCTTTGTTTCCCTTGTGGAAGGTGACCAGTGGTGTCATCCAAATGATTTAGGAACAGGTACTCACTTTTGATTGGCACTTGTCAGGGTCCGCCCACCGGAAGTGATGTCATAAGCCGGCAGTGATGTCATGATTGTTGCCATGGATGTGATCATGTTTGTAATAACTTCAGCTTGTGGTTAGTGTTGATTTAACATCTATTGCTTTGCTTTCTAGAAATGTGTATATACATATTTTGCTTCAACTGTTCCCTGGTTAAATAGCAGGGGCTAGCTTCGAGTGGGCGGGGCCAGCTCAACTTCTAGGAACCGGTACTCGCGTAGTGGTGCGTAGTGGGTGCATGACATCACTGAAGGTGACCTGAGGAAAGGGAAGTGGTATTATGGGGCTGTAATCGCAGAATATAAGTTAGTGGTAGCCAGTGGAAAGTAAATCGTACAAGGGTACGTCTGCTTTATCTTAGACAGTTCAGATAGAGGGTTTTTTTTAAAATTACTGGGAGAAGTCCTGGGGGTTGGGCGCCTCCTAGTTTGTAGTATTTTTTAAAAAAAATCTAATTGGATCTTTGGAGTTCATAGGCAGGGCTGGCTCTAGCAGCGGTGGGGCCCAATGTGGGGCATCCTGTGGGGCCCCCAATCCTCCCTGCTGGGGCCCCCACTCACTAAGGAGAGCTCAGTTTGTGCCACGTGCAAAGCATGGCATGTGGAAGTAGTTGGTGGGGATATCATGACATCACCGCCAACTGGTTCCAGGTGGCCCATCTTGGGCTGTTCAGAGGCAGGTGGGAGAGACCCAGGTAAAGCTGCTCTGCTCGCCCCACTGACTTACAGCCCACAGAGATCCCGGCTGCAGCCATAGGCAATGTGCTCACCCTGCTAGTGCGGGGCCCCTGAAGCCGGCCCTGTTCATAGGGGCTCTGTAAGTCTATAGCGGGGACACGGTGGCGCAGTGGGTTAAACCGCTGCTGCTGGGCTTTCCGACCGGAAGGTTGGGAGTTCAAGACTGCATGATGGAGTGAGCTCCCGTTGCTTGTCCCAGCTCCTGCCAACCTAGCAGTTCCAAAGCACCTACATGCAAGTAGATAAATAGGGACCACTTCGGTGGGAAGGGAACAGCGTTCCGTGCGCTACAGCGTAGAGTCATGCCGGCCACATGACCATGGAAGCTTGTCCTCAGACAAAATGCCGGCTCTACAGGCTTTGAAATGGAGATGAGCACTGCCCCCTACAATCGGTCACAACTAGACCATTCGGTCGTGGGGAAACTTTTACCTTTACCTTTAAGTCTATAGCAGTGGTTCCCAAACTGTGGGTCAGGACCCACCAGTGGGTTGTGAGTCAATTTCAGGTGGGTTGCGAAGCACCTAGAGCTGCCCTATTGAAAGATGGGATGCTGGAAAGGGGGGAGGGCTGTGTGGTTGTTTGGCTTGCGTCCAGGCTGTAAATAGGCGTTGGGGATCCTGTTGAAGCATTTTGGCTGCGTTCTCTGCCAGGGCCCACCTGTGTGCAGATTGTGTCGTTCCATATCCTCCGTGGGGACAAAGGCAGGAAGTTTTGCACAGGAAGTTCTGTGAGGAAGCACATGCATGGCAGGAACAGCAATGAGCTGCATTGTTGGGAAAGAAGTGACGGTTATTAAGCCAGCTTAATTTGCGGTGGAGAACCCCAAATACTCATTACTCATTAAATTCAAGAAGCCCCGAGGCTCGGCTGCCTTTAGAAGAGGGGCTGGAAAAAGACAGTGTGATGCTGAGGGCCGCTGTGAGCTGGACCATGTGGGCCTGTGGCCTGATCCAGCAAGTCTTCAGTGCATCAACTACTGTTTTATACAGCTTTTATGCAGATTCTGAGAAATTACGACTTGCGTTAAATGGAGATTTGCTGGAAGCTTCCCCCCCTCTCTTATACTCTTCCTCTTGCAGGGTCAAGATCCCGTTCGGAGGAGTTTGTGCCCCAGATCATTGACCACCCCTCGGACCTGGTGGTCCGCTGGGACCAGCCCGCCACCCTCAACTGCCGCGCCACCGGCAACCCGGCGCCCACCATCGAGTGGTACCACAACGGGGCGTACGTGAAAACCAGCAAGGAGGACGCCACCTCCCAGCACACCCTCCTGCTGGACGGCTCCCTCTTCTTCCTCCGCCTCAACCAGAAGAAGGGGAAGTCGGACGAGGGGGTCTACCACTGTGTGGCCAGAAACCACCTCGGCACCGCCACCAGCAGAAACGCATCACTTTACGTGGAAGGTAAGAGCCTGAGGTCAGTGGCGTCGGGGTCTGTTTGGAGGTGGCCTTTTCAGCCACTAGGATTCTGGACACCGCATGACCTGCATACCTGGGGGCACGATCCACTGGAGGATGTTGACAGCACCACATGGTAGCATTGGCGCTAGAGCCTTCAAACCGACGCTACCTGTCGTGTCTGCCCAAGAGCGCTGGCGCTGAGCTGCTCTTGCACCAGCCGAGCCCGGCTCGCGCAAGGGCGGCTCTGGGAGGAGGAGGAGGAGCGGGTGGGTGGGCTGGCATGCCCACCCCCACACAGTTCCTCCCTCCTCCCAGAACTGCCCTTGCGCCAGCCAGGCTCAGGAGGCCTCACGGCGCTGCTTCAGGGTGCAATCCTCACCTGGAGTTAGTTAGTTAGTTAGTTAGTTAGATAGATAGATAGATAGATAGATAGATAGATAGATAGATTCTTTATTTACGGTCAAAGACCAGCACAATTTAAAACATACAATAAGAGGCCTACATAAGCCAAATATAAAAGGAACAAAATTGAAACTTCAATTAATTCTCAAACATCACAGTATCACCACGTCTTTCAATTGCTAATCAGACCCATTTGATATGAAATACATTGTAATATTATAATATTTGCCCCTCAGACATAAGTTAAAGTTAAATCATTTCTTATTTGATTCCGTATCAATATGGCCCTTGAACAAAACTGGGCAACTGCCAATGAAATTACAGGTTTCTATCATCCAATAAAAAGTCAGTGATTCTTTTTGGATCCATACATGCTGGTTTAATCTGATGAGTTATTAAAGAGTCACGCAGCTCACTATAAAATGGACAATATAAGAGAATATGAGTAGTTGATTCGGGCATTTCAGCTCCGCAAGGGCACAATCTGTTCTCAAAGGGAATCTTTTTAAATCTTCCCTCAAGTACAGCAGATGGAAGGCAATGGCATCTAGCCAAAGTGAAAGCCCTTCGAATCTTTTGACCATCAATTTCCCAGTTCCTCAGCTTAGGCCTTTTGGCAAACAACATAATTTTGGTCTTAGAATAATTTATAGTCAGCCCTTCTTCTTTACAATAAACTGACAATCTCCTTAGAGCCCTCCTAAGGCCCACAGGTGTTCTAGCTAATATAGCCGCATCATCTGCATATAGGAGTGCGTTAATATGTCTTCCAGCCAACATAGGGGGATGACAGTCTACAGCCGCTAAATACGAGGTCATAGAATTGATATACAGATTGAAGAGTAAGGGAGCCAATATACTCACCTGGAGTTAGGCCAGCACAGTTTGGCCATCAAAGATTGGCAGGCACAGGGCCACCGTAAAGCGCATTTGGCCCACTCTCGGAGTCAAGGGATTGGCGCCTCTCTATGTGCTGGCCTCTTTGACTCCAAGAGTGGTCCAAACACGCTTTACAGTGTCCCTTGTGCCGGCCAAGCTTTGCTGGCCTAACTGTGCCGGCCTAACTCCGAATTAGGATTGTGCTCTCAAAGGCCTTCCCGAGGCTATAGAGATCTTCAGAGTGGCTCCTGCAACCAACATGGAACCCTTAAGCATGGCCTGTGGATGCTTTTCGTCTCCAGCAAAGGTCTGATTCGAGAGCACTGTGCTGTCTTACTTTGACGTGGACTGCGGCATGTTTCCTTGTTCCAAGGCAGTCGCTTGTACGCCTGGGCGTTGAAGGAAATCTGCTGTGGCGAGCAGAAGTGGGGAGAGGTTTCAGAAACAATCAGGATGAAACAAACCTAAAAATATCTCACAATAACATCCGAGGGTATGGTCGGTCCCTCCAGATTTCAGCTTTTGACTCATGTCCTGGAGGTTTGATTATTTCACTGCATATTCACTTCCTCCCGGAGGGAAGAATGCAGGAAACAAGAGAATAAAGACTGAACGGCAAGAGAAAAGGCTCTCTCTTTGGCTCTCCCCTCTTGATTTGGTTCCCAGCTCAGGTTGTCAAAAGGAACGGTTATCTTCAAAGCAGGAGAAGCAGCCCAGGCAGAACTTCAAATAGTGGTCCGATAAAAATAGCCATGCTTGTTTTGAGTCTGCTTGAAGGAGAAGCTCCATGCAGTTGGGCAAAATGTGGGATTGCGAGAACCAGAAAAAGTCTGGTTGTACAGGGCAATATAGTATATGACAGTGGTTCCCAAACTGTGGGGCACGAGCCAATTTCAGGTGGGTCTCAAAGCACGTTGAGCAGCCATATTGAAACTATGGGAAGATGGGATGCTGGAAAAGGGGGGGGCTGTGTGGTTGTTTTGCTTATCACAAGCAAATAGGCTTTTTTCTTTCTGACCTCTCAGAGTCAGAAAGGCCAGTGTACAGATGTGCGTCATCCCTCCTGACTCAAAGCGTGGTCCAAACAGGTTTTACGGTGGCCCTTGCACTGGCCTATCTGAGCAGGCCTAACTCCAGGCTAGGATTGTGCTCTAAACCATATACATAGTAGCCTGCAAAAAGTACCGATCTGTAACATTTCCCCAAATGCAGTCACTTACCATGGTAGCATCAAGTCTAATATAGTACTGTAGAAATAAAATACACATTGACATTCATGTCATGGGGGGACGGACAGCTGAAATTGGCTCATGACCCAGCTGGGGGGTCCAAACCATGGTTTGGGAAACACGGTTTGCGAAGATTTGTGCTTTCTTGCAGCGCTGCAGGACGATTTTCGGCTTCATCCCAGTGATCTGGAGGTGACGGCTGGGGAACCGTTGAAACTCGAATGCACGCCCCCTAGAGGACACCCAGAGCCCGCCATCTCCTGGAAGAAAAACGGAGTCCTCATCAATGAGGAAAATGGTCATTACAAGGTAGCCAATAATGTCCCAGTCGCATTTTTGTCATGCTTCACAGTGCGAGATGTGGAATTCTAGTTTCTCCTTTGCTTCTACAGGTCTCCAATACAAAGCTGCTGGTCAGCCGTGCTCTCAAAAGTGATGCTGGAGCCTATGTCTGTGTGGCCAGCAATCAAGTAGGAGAGAGGCTCAGCAGAGCAGCTCGGGTCTCTGTCCTGGGTAAGAAGGTCAACAGGGATGATGCCACATTCTTTCCCATCAGGCTTTACTTTGCACCTAGTGGGCATCATGTCAATGGGCTTGGGGGCGGGAATCTGAGCCCAAGGCAAATGCCATTCTAGAACAAAATACCTGGCGCAGCACAAGATATGAAAAGGCTCTTGGAGTTGCAGTGGATCACAAGATGAACATGAGTCAGCCGTGTGATGCAGCGGCAAAGAAGGCGAATGCAATCTTAGCCTGCATTAATAGAACCATAGCTTCCAAGTTGCGAGAAGTGGTGGTTCCACGTTACTCCGCATTGGTGAGACCTCACCTGGAGTACTGTGTCCAGTTCTGGGCACCTCAGTTCAAGAAGCCAAACTGGAGCAGGTTCAGAGAAGAGCAACGAAGATGATCAGGGCGTTGGAAAACAAGTCCTATGAGGAAAGGTTGCGGGAACGTGGTATGTTTAACTTGGAGAAGAGAAGACTGAGAGGGAATATGATAGCACTCTTCCAATACGTGAAGGGCTGTCATAAGCAAGAAGGGAGAAATCTGTTCTCATCTGCCTCCGACAGTAGAACTAGGTCCAATCGGTACAAACCGCAGGAGAGGAGATTCCGGTTGGATATCAGGAAGAAAATACTGATGATCAGGGCAGTTCGACAGTGGAACAGATTGCCACTGGAGAGAGGTGGTGGATTCTCCCTCCCTGGAGACTTTCAAGCAGAGGCTCAACAAGCACCTGCTGGAGATGCTCTAGAAGGCAGGGGGTTGGACTAGATGACCTTGTAGGTCCCGTCTAACTATGATTCTATAAATTTGTTTCCACGAGGAAAATATGGGACAGAGTGAGACATGAATGGGCAAGGAGGGGAATCGTGTCACCCACAAGTGGAGATGGTTTTCAATAGTTGGATTCCCTGGCTTTGGCCGCCAAGCCCAATTGCTGGGCAGTTTGAAGCTTCTGTCACCCTTCCAGGTTCTGTAGTTTGATTCTGTTATCTCCTCCTCTTGACCCAGAGAAACCGACGTTCACTCGGCGGCCTAGTGATGTTGTGGCTGTGCTTGGCAGCACTGTCCAGTTCACCTGTGGAACTCATGGAGACCCCACTCCTACCATCCAGTGGCACAAAGAATACGGAGATCTTCCTTCAGGGAGGTGAGTAGACCGGGTCGAGTCTGGGGAAGTTTCTTCCACCTCTTACTACTCAGATTTGTGATATCTAGGGCTCAACGCTAACCAATGTTCCAGCACTGGCAGAGCTGCTCCAGTGAGGCAACTGCTGCATCCTGCAGTTGGGGGACAGTCACGGAAGCCTCCTCAAGGCAAGGAAATGTTCGTTCCCTTCCCTTGGAGCTGCACTGTCCTTACACTGGTGCTGGAAAGTTGGTTACGATTGCGCCCTGAATCTGGACTTACAGTTTCTATATCAATTGATTCTGAAGTCATTCTGATCTCAGAGGCATCAGATTCCGATCTGATCAGAAGCCTAGGTATATGGGTTTCCCCCCGGATCTGGCTTTCAGATCACCTGGTTAGGTAAGCCAGTTAAGTCAAGACCTCTTCCATGAGGTCTGCCCATCTTCAGCTTCCTCACCTGAGCTTTCCTGGTTACGACAGAGACGGAGACTCTGTGGCTGAACTATGCATCCGTGCACTGAACATTCTGTGCCTCTCCTCACAGGTATGACATAAGCCAAGAAAACACTCTTCAGATCCGCCTCCTGACAGCATACGATGCTGGGAAATACGTCTGTACCGCCCGCAACCCAGTGGGAACCGTTGCTGCCAAAGCATCCTTGACACTGCAGGGTAAACAGCTCTATCTGCAAGATTAGCCAGACAGCAGGACGGGGATGCAGTTGCTCCATAGTGACCCACTAGCAGCAAAGCAGACACGATGTTAAAATTGTGTCTCCTCCAGCAGAGTCCCACTTAGGTGAATCACCATCTCGTTCTCATGTTCTCGCCATCTAGTTGGGGTGACGGGGGCTTTGATCTACTTACCAATCCAAGCGCTGGTTTGTGATCGCAAAACTGGAAGTGCATCTCCATCTTTTCTTTTATTTTCCAAGGCTTGGGGAGCCCCGTGGAGGCATCCAGAAAGTTCCCTGTACCCCCAGGACGATAGCACTTTGATTGCTAAATAGATCAAAACACCAGAACCAGGGGGCATTCGCTAAAACTGAGGGTTGGGAGAGTTAAAACAGATAAAAGGAAGTACTTTTTTTAGCCAGCGGGTGGTTAGTCTGTGGAACTCTTTGCCACAGGAGGTGGTGATGGCATCTGGTCTAGATGCCTTTAAGAGGGGATTGGACGGATTTCTGGAGGAAAGGTCCATCGTGGGCTTATAGGCAATGATGGATTGTGCAACCTCCTTACAAAGGTGGTGGGCTACTGGTACCAGGTGCAAGGGCGTGGCAACAGGATCCAAGCATCTTGTTGTCTCCTGCCTCCCTGGGGCACCTGGTGGGCCGCTGTGAGATACAGGAAGCTGGACTAGATGGGCCTTTGGCCTGATCCAGCAGGGCTGTTCTTATGTTCTTATCGAAGCTCCTGTTGCCCCTGGGGATTGCACGGCTGCGCGATCTCCTCCCCTGCAAGCGCTTACAGTGCTTTTCAAACGCTGAGGGAGTTTGAAAACCACCGGCTTATGGTGTTAACCAAAGAAATGAGATGCGCGTGTTCAGTGCTGTGTCACTTTTGACCCTAAGGTGTTGGGGCTCAGAACAACCAAGAGGAAGGCCAAGCTTGTAGCTTCAATGGCCGCAGCAGTCTCTACGAGCTGGAAATGCTTTCTCAGATGCCCCATGGCATGATGATGTGACATCTCCCTGGGTTGCCTGGGAAGAAAGTCTCATTGCAATCAAATGGAGGGGAGGGAATGACTCCCAATGGATGGACCTCTCGGTCTCTTGATCAGGAGAGTGTTCAGGTTCACCCAGGGGCGGACCTAGTCAAAATGGCGCCCCGGGGCACCCAATAGAAGTGTGCCCCCATGGGAGCCCAGGTCTACCCACCAGAAGCAGCCCCGGGTAGACCTGGGCTCCCAATGGGTAGACCCGGGCTCCGGAGCCCAGGTCTACCCACGCAATGTTGCGGGGGCCACTGGTGCCCCCCTAGATGGGCATTCCTCCCTAGATGGGCATTCCCCCTTGCCCCCTAGATGGCCCCAAGATGGCGCCCAGGGCTCGTGCCCCCCCTGCCCCCCTAGATCCGCCACTGGGTTCACCAAGGATATGCTGATGGTTTCTTTCCCCAACTTTTAGATCCTCTGGACACTGGACAGAAGGAGAGAGAGAGGTCCAAGGATGCCCTGAAGGACCTGATGGGTGTCAGGGTTTACCTGGCAAATGTCTCTGCGGTCCCCTCCGCCCCAGCAGCACACCTGCACTGGAAGGTGAGTGGAAGGGACCAGAGCTATCAATGGCATTCAGAACCTGTCACAGCACAGGTGCCAGGGAGAGTCAGATGTCTTCTGGTTTTAACGTTGGGAGAGCAAGAGTGTCCAGGCGCAATCCTAACCCGGAGCTAGGCTGGCACAGTTAGGCCGGCAAGGTTTGGCCGACACTAAGGCCACCATACAGCGCGTTTGGACCACTCTCGGAGTCAGGGAGGATGGTGCATGTCTGTGTGCTGGGGGCCTCTCTGACTCCGAGTCAGCAGCTGCGGTGCTGTGGGGCACCCATTCCTGGACTGCTCCCCTTAAGGGGGAATGAGCCAGGGAAGTTTCCCAGTGCTGGGTTGTGACCCCCAGATTGGAAACACTGCTCTAATCTAATCCACTTGCTCCAGGGTTCCTTCGTGGCCTTGCTTATCTCCCCAGGGCATGCCCATCTTTCTTGAGCCCTCTCCACAGCAGAACCCTAAAAAGCAGTTATTTCTGGAATGTTAACTGATTACCGTGGTCTGAAATAGGGAGAGGCCAGTGATGTCATGCAGGGGGAACGCGGGGGAACTCAGTTCCACTAATTAAAATTAGGGCTGACTCCACCCACTTCATTCTCCCTCCTCCCCCCTCCCAATTCCTCTGCAAAGAGCTTTTCTTCTTGGTTGGCTGGCACTCAGAGGGTTAAAGGCAGTGATGTCATTCAGGGGGAACGGACCAGAACGGGCGTTCCGGATCCTAACGGGCTCCATGGCTGGTTCCGGGTTCCCGACAAGTGCCAATCAAAAGTGAGTTCCTGTTCCTAAATCATTTGAATGACACCACTGGGAGAGGCTAAAACTGCGTTTCCATGCCTTGCCTTCCAGGTCATTCCTGCTCCCCAGCACATCGAAGGCTACGTGGTGGTCTTCCGCTCTGTGCTGCCCGTGAACACGCCCTGGGCAGAGTGGAACGTCCCAAGGGACCATCGCACCATCGTCCCAGGGCTCGAGAGAGGCTACAAGTATGAGTTCAAGGTGCGACCGTACCTAGGGAAGGTCCATGGTGAAGACAGCAACACCAGGGACCTCTGGATCCCAGAAGAAGGTACGAACACCAAAGGAGGTTTGACCCTCATTCGAGACACAAGATATCCTAACAGCCCAGTCCGAACTGAATGTTGTGCTGATGCAGCCCCCTGCACTAGCTCAGATACATTGCAAACGTGCTGCAAGGCATGTTTGCGTTGACTTGTGAGCCAGCCGTGCTGTCACAATGATGTTTGCTGGCCTTCCAGGGCTGGCTCACAGCCTCATGGAAACCAGCACAGGTGAGTGCAGTGCAGGTAGCGAGGAGTTGGCTTCTGGCTTGGGGAGGGCAGAACGGGGGGTGGGGTGGATTGGGCATGGGAGGGGTGGGTTTGGCTGTGGCCTCAAAGGCTTACACGGGCTGCTCGGATTGGTGTCGACCTGAGTAGCTCCATAGGGCAGGCTGGGGGGTTACATGAGGTTAGGGCAGCAGTTCCCAAGCTCTGACTCGGGACCCACCAGTGGGTTGCGAGTCAGTTTCAAGTGGGTTGCGAAGCACCTACAGCAGCAGCCGTACTGAGCATATGGGCTGCTAGAAAAGGGATGGGCCGTGTGGTTGTTTTGCTTGAATTCCTTGGTCCTAAACTCCTTGCCTTGACACAGTGAAGTTGGCCAAAGCAGGAGGAGAGGAGGGAGCAGGTTGGGTCTGGGAGCATCCTGGGCCTGCATCTTGGGCCGGTGAACTGGCCCTTCTTCATTTCCAAACGCTTACGTGACGCCCCCCTAGGAATCCGGAGTTGCTCCCTTTAACCCTCTGCGTGCCGGCCAACCAAGAAGAAAAGCTTTTTGCAGAGGAATTGGGAGGGGGGAGGAGGGAGAGTGAAGTGGGCGGAGTCAGCCCTAATTTTAACTAGTGGAACTGAGTTGCCCTGTGTTCCCCCTGCATGACATCACTGCTTACACCAACCTCTCTTTGCCTGCCCAGTGCCCAGCGCAGCTCCCCAAAGCATCAACATGCTCACGTTCCAAGATGGGAACGGCACCGTGATCATCTGCTGGGAGTCTCCTCCGCCAGACATGCATAATGGCATCATAACGGGGTACCAGGTAAGAAATCAGGGCAGGCCCACAGACCGGGGGGAGGCAGAAAATGGTTGAAGGCTGCAAGAACCCTAAGGAAGAATGTCTAGCAGCCGGGCAAGCCTTACTCTACAGCCAGTGGTCCCCAAACTGTGGCTCCGCAGGGACAGAGAGGCACCCCTGGAAGACATGCACAGATTTGTTCTAGATGGGTGGACGAACTGTATGTGCTGCTTTTTGCCATATGGCTTTCCGGCTCGGCTTACAATATAGTGGAAACAGCTATCAAATCTGCAGCATGCCCAGAATAACAACAGTGTGAATGAGAAGACAGTGAAAACCGACCTTCAGAGAACCTTTCCAGTGATGTCATCCGGGCGTGCCAGGAACCGGAACACCTGGATGATTGGCAGCCCTCCGCCCCTATAGCGGAGGCTGGCCACGCCTCCCTGCGTCTCGAATCGCTCCATTTCAGAGCAATTCAGACGCGCGGGAGGGTAGGCGGGCGGGCCAAGGAGCAGCTCGCCCATCCTTGGGAGAGGCGGAGTGGCCCGGGCCCATCCGCGGAACTAGCAGAACGGCGTACTGGGCCGTTCCGCCTGGATGACACCGCTGAACCTTTCCCTTTGGTCCATCCTGGTGGCACATTCAAACCAGCAGTTGGTCAAAAGCTTCGCAGAGGTTAGGGGAGGTACAAACCTAGCAGGGGAGGAGTCTCAGGGGGGGACACCACAGAAAAGGCCCTGTCCTGCATGCTCCCTAACCACAACTCATTAGGAGATGGCGCATGGGAAAGAGCCACCCCTGAAGAACTCTGCAAGTGGGGAGCGCGGTGGAAGTACCTTGGTTTCAACCAGTAGTGGGATCTAAATGATTTAGGAACAGGAACTCACTTTTGATTGGCACTTGTTGGGAACCCGGAACCAGCCACGGAGCCCGTTAGGATCCGGAACACCCATTCTGGTCCGTTCCCAATGAATGACATCACTGCCTTCGCCCCCCTAGAAATTGCTCCCTTTAACCCTCTGAGTGCTGGCCAACCAAGACGAAAAGCTCTTTGCAGAGGAATTGGGAGGGGGGAGGAGGGAGAGTGAAGTGGGCGGAGTCAGCCCTAATTTTAACTAGTGGAACTGAGTTCCCCCGCATTCCCCCTCAATCCCACCACTGGTTTCAACTTGCTTGGGGATTGTGCTGCATGTGTGTTATTCCATGTGGAAGGCACACCCAGCTCTGTGCGTAGGCTCTAGCTGTGATCTGGCTTGTTTGCAGAAGCCTTGCCTCTCTGTGCGACGGCTGTCTTAGCTGTGTGACTCTGCAGGTCCATGTGGACTCGTCTCCCACGTGCCTGCTCTTTGCAGAAAGCCCGGCTTGGGTTGTGGTTTGTGACGAAGACATCTCTCCCGCTTTTCCAGGTCTGGTTCTTGGGCAACGAAACGCACCCTGGATTCAATCGGACCGTAGACGGAGGGACACACCGCCTGGAAGCAACAGGCTTGGCTACAGGGCTGAAGTACTGCGTCCAGGTGGCAGCTATGAATGGGGCAGGAATCGGAGTGGCCAGCAATCCTGTATGCGGTGCCATAGGTCAGAGGGGCTATCTGGCTATTTCATACACTTCTTGACATCTACTACTCTAGGGTCCTACCCAGGTCAGAGGCAGGAACAGTGGCGTAGCTAAGGCATCTGGGACCTGAGGGCACAAAAATGGTTAACAACCCCTCCCCAAATTTTAACACAGACCATACAAGGTCTTGGAGGCTCCAGTAACAGGCCTTGTAGGGGGGTCTTGGAGGCTTCCAAAAGGCACGTTCCGTTTTTGCCGAAACTGGATATGCCTTTTGGAGGCCTCTAAGACACCACCTCAAGGTGTGGTATCCGGGGCCATGTGACCCCCTGTGCCTCCTTGGGGACACCACTGGGCAGAGGCAGTTTGCCAAGAGATCTTTTTCATGGACGATATTAGGGACTGAACCAAGGACCTCCTGCATGCCAAGTACTTTCTCTATTAAACTGCTGATTGCTCTTCTTCAGAATGAAGTTATTGCACACAGGGGCGTAGCTAAAGAAGTGCAGGGGTGGTGCAATTGCACCTGGCAACGAGCTTTAGGGGGGCAGCAAGCTGTGCTTGACACCAGGGACCAAAATTGTGAAAATCTTGAAGTGTATGAATAAGACCATCACATTATATACCATACGATGCAGAATTTAGTGCGGAATGCAGCAAAGCAAATTGGAGTGTAACATCTTCATTCTATCAAAACTTATGGCCGAAAAACTAAGAAAAGGAAACTGCAACTGTGATGTCACTTCCTGCTGTGACATCACTTCCGGGGCATCATTTTGCCCTCTGCACCAGGCTCTGCTTTCATGAGCTACGCCAGTGATTGCACATATGGTCATGTCTCATTGGCCCAGCCGAACTGGTGGTCCCAGACCACCTTCTGTGCGTTTTGGTTGTCATACCTGCCCTCTGTCATCTTGTCCCTTTCCAGAGCCTGCAGTGGGGAAGATGGCCAAAGCCCCCGACTTCCTGTCCGCCAGCTACATCCTGGATGTGGTCCGTCAACCCGTCTTCATTGCCAGCGTGGGCTCGGCGCTCTGGATCATGCTGATGGTGCTGGCGGTGTACGTTTGCCAGCAGCAAGCCCGGCAGTACAGCAGGAGACGGCAGTACGCCCTGGGCGAAGGTGAGGGAGGCTGCCCTTCGATGGGATCCAGCCAGTGGTGTTATTCTACTGGAATGCTGGGTGGGACATCCGGGTGATTGACAGCCCACCTGTTGCGTTCCTCAGCATTACGCCGTTTGCGTAACCAATTACGCCGCTTGCATATGTTACGCAAATGGTGTAACGCTGCGGAACGCGACGGGCGGGCTGTCGATCACCCGGATGTCCCACCCAGCTTTCCGGTAGAATATCACCACTGGATCCAGCCATAGGCTGGGAGAAAGGGCAGCACTCAATGGGGCTGCATCAGGTGCGGAAATGGGAGGGCAGTAGCATAGCTGGAAGGTGGGCCGCCCGGGGCACCCATTTAATCCAGCACAATACTTCACCTATCCGCAAGGTGAGGATGCCCGGCTAACATCTTGTTCTCACTCCTCACTCTCCCCAGGTTTGTACCGGAATGCAAGTGATGACACCATCATTAAGCACAGGTAAGCCGGAGCTCTCAAAACCCCTAGGGCAGTGGTGCTCAAACTTTTTGGCACCGGGACCCACTTTTTAGAATGACAGTCCATCCGGGACCCACCGGAAGTGATGTCATGGCCAGAAGTGCCATCCTTGTGACACCCGTGGTGCGTTGTCTCCTGTGGCTTGGGAGGTCTTGGATCAGTCCTAGCAGTGCGCACCGAGGCATGCCTAAGCCCAGTGGTGTCATCTACTCTCGCGGAGACGGAACGCTGGGCGGGACATATGTTTGATTGGCAGCCCGGTCCGTGTGGTTCTGCCGCCTTCCCCCCGCCACGCGGGCTGCCCTCGGTCGCCGCGCCCCACCGCTGCTCGCCCAGCTCCGTGATGGACGCGGGTGGGACGGGTGGGGGGCGCACTGGGTGCCTAGGTGAGCAGGAAGGACGGCGGAAGCGAACGGGCAGGCAGCCAATCAAACATAAGTCCCGCCCAGCATTCCGTCTCCGTGAGAGTAGATGACACCACTGCCTAAGCCCCATTGAGAGGAATGGGACTGACTCCCAGGGAAGTGTGTGCAAGATTGCACGCCTGAGGAGCAGGCCAGAGCAGAGTGCAGCTGAACCGATTTCATCCAAGGCAGTCTGTCACCCATCTCCAGGGACAGGTGTGGGGTGGGAGGCTCCTAGCCATGGGGGGAAAGCGGCTGATGCCAATCGGCTGAGTGGGGAAGGGCAGGGTGAGGGCCAGCCCTTGGAAGGAGGCAGAAAGGAGGACACAAGACCAGCTTAGAAGGTGAACAGAAGGAGAAAGTAAGGAGCAAGATGGGATGGACAGGTGCACAGAGACCTGAATACTGGACCAGGGCTGGCCAAAGAGAGACTTGGCAAAGGCACAGTCAGGGGTGTTCGGAGCTTCTCACCTGAGCCATATCCTAGCTTTGGGTGGTGGTCCTGAAAGTGCAGCCAGCCTTGCCCTGCCGCAGCCCAGTGGATACCGTCCCAGCAGGTGTCTTGGGCTCCTTGATACCCCTGAAGGCCTTATTCTGGGCTGTTCCTGAGGTGGAGAGCCTCTGCCTGCCTGTCTCCCCCCCCCCCATGGGAAGAGGAGAGATGTCTATTCTCAGCAAGGCTGTCTATTCTCCCCTTGGCTGCAGGGTAGACTGCACTGATTCCCCCTGGCTCTCCAACACGTGGAAATCCACCTCGGGCTCAAAGAACTACAGCAGCAGTAGCAGCTTGAGCAGCCAACTCCTGTGGACTGACCCCAAAGACAGTCGGGACCTGCACAGATCTCGTAAGGGTTGCATGCCAACCACAGAGCTGGGAGCCCAAGGTGCTTTGAAAGGTTGCCAGGATGCTCCCAGGCAGTGCCTAGCAATGCTAAGCCAGATGGATCAAGGGTTGGGCTCGGTATGCGGCAGCTTCTTATGTTCAGGTGCTGCATGTTTCTGGGATGGCATATAGGGTGGACAGCCTTCTAAGCCTACCTAGTAGCTATGTGGCCATAGGGAAAGGCTAACTTCCAGTGTATGCTAGAGTTTCTTTTTCTTTCTTTCTTTCTTTCTTTCTTTCTTTCTTTCTTTCTTTCTTTCTTTCTTTCTTTCTTTCTTTCT